>JAZKJV010000035.1:600000-752111 GCA_037367405.1 Ottelia alismoides
GGTCGATTCACGAAAGGATGAAATGATTCGCCTCGAAAAAAGGTTGAAAACGAGGTCAAACGCAGCTCTGACACAGCCCAGGTGTTGGGCAGAGAGTTGACCGAGGTCAACTCTCCTAGCCCCTGGTTGGTCCACGTGGACCAACCAGGAAAAACCTGGAGAAAAAGATTTCTAAAATCAATTTAAAATAGCAAACGATTTGATTGATTTTTAATTATAAAATAAAAAATGTTTATTATTTTATGAATTAATTTATGATGATTTTTATTTATTTTTATGAGACGTATTTTTACAAGTTTGCATGTATGCCCTTTATAGGTATATTATTCTATGTACTTCATTGCTTTATTTTATTTTGTGTATTTTAATTTATTATTTTTATTTCTTATTTTCTAAAATTATAAAACGCTTTTATATACAAAAACATATTTTTATTTTATTTTTCTGATTTATTTTGTATAATTAATAAAATAAAATGGTATAATGTATAGGTATGGGTATAGGCAGTATACCTATATATTTGATATATACAAGTATTTTGATTTGGATTTCTTTTGTATTTTTATTTTGATTTTAATGTACATAATTTTTATAAGTAATATTTACAACATTATAAAAATATAAAATTGAATAAATAATGAATAAAGAATAAATTGAATATTTTAATCTGTACAAGTATACAATTGGGGTCCAAAACTCAACTTTCAAACCGTAGCTCCGCCAAATGCGAAACCACCGCCATTAAATAGCTTATTTTCTTCTATATACAATTAAAGGTGAGTATGCTGCATTTGGAGTTGTCGTTTATGAGATACGGGTCTGGGAAGTTGGCATTCTGGATTTTTATTCAGACCATAACTTTTTGTATGTACATTATTTTTCTGTGAAATCAATTTTGTATTTTTCTATATTAAATTATCTACAAATTTCATGTACAAAGTTTCTTTATTTGATGTATAAAAAGTGGAACCAAAAATAAGTCCCAAAATGAATAAAGAATGAATAGAATGTATAGGTATATTATCTGTATTTTGACCTTATCTCCCCTTACTTTATTCCTTGTCGACCTATTCATCAAGATGCCTAGGTCTCGGGGTTTTGGGTCATAAAATATTTACAATATTTTATTCTTTTTCTTTTCTTTATTTATTCTATAATTGTGGCCTTAATTACAGTATTTTATACACTAATATAATGCACATGCATGAATGCTAAGATGATGATTTTAATGCTATTTACAGGCATTTGCTAGGGTTTTTGGTGCCAAAATGATAGAATAAAGATGATGAAATGTGGGTTCATCATCCCCCTATACTTTACCTTTGCTAGTCCCTAGCAAACACTTATGCAATAAGTGCCAAAAGAAAAAGAAAGAAAAGAAAAAGAAGAACTTGGATTTAGTTCAATCATCAAGCTTGTCTTCACAAAATCAAAGTTTGGAGCTTAAGTCGGACCTTTGGAATTTTAGTACGGTCGGAACCTTAATGAGAACCAAATTTGAAATTCAACAGTCCTTGAGAATCCCAAAACTCTGTCCAAGTCTCCTCAATAGCCAGGTCAGAAATACTTCAACTCATACGCAAACTCTTACGACTATGAATCTGACTCGTACAATGTAAGTGATATGTAGCTCCCCACCTCAGAAGTAACAAAGAAACAACCTCCCTCAACCTGGTAACTCTAATGCCTCGGTCTAGCAACTCTTTCCTCGAGAAGCGGGGTATTCCCTTCTAAGTTCAAGTGCAACCGGCTCAAGAAGAGGGGGAATAAGAGGTATAGACTTTTGGGAGCTCAACCAGTGTAGCTAAGTCTCCCGCTGCAAGCTTCATGAGATGTAACATGGATACCATAAGCTTTTGCTTTATTGGACTATATACACTCCGGTGGGGTTATTAAATTTTCAATCCGACCCACCACTTTTTTGGAGTTCTCTTCTTCTTTTTTTCTCAATTGCATCTGTACAACATATCTACATGGTGCAGCATATATACAAGAAATTTCTTCTTGAGCCAGTAGACTATCCCTCTTTTGAAGCTTTATTGCAACCCACGGCTTTTGTCTTTAGCCTTCATCACCACTAGACCAAGTTGAGGCGCACTTCCTTCACTATAAGAAGAAGAGAGGTTCCGCCTAGAAGTACTACCCTCATATGCTACCCCAAGCCAAAGGAAACTGCCTCCTCACCACCTCATCCGTGGAGAACTATGTGAAAGGTGCAGGTGTCCAAGTTAGGTCATTATCAACAAGAGTCGTGCGTGTGCTCCGAAATACTCTACTTAGGTAGTCAAGAATACATTGAACCAAGTCCCGTGATCCTCAAAGAATTAAGTCAACTAGACCTGAAGTACCTCAAACCCAGTTCCTATAAGGTTCCTGTTATTAGGTAGATTATAAGGTCCAATCAAGCTCCAATCTCCGGATTTTATTTAGACTTGTTCAACTATCAAACTCAATCCGAAAAATGCTCATGCCATGCAATGCTATGCAGAAAATATTTTTGTGATGCAATTTTCAAAGATTTTGAACTTTTTATGGATTTTTGAAAAGATGATGCATGCCTATGCATATGTATTTTTTTGTATTTTTCAAAAAGATTTTTCAAATGTTTTTGGGTTTTAGTTTTGCAAATGTTTTTGGGATTTTTGAAAACAAAAAGTTTTGGCTGAAAATTAGGTGAAAACTATGTACAGGGGAGTGCTTCTTATATATACAAGAAGTGGCTTTTCAGAATTTACAGGGTAAGTGGTCAATTTTATACATATGTACATAGTGGATTTTGGTGTGATGTAAATATTCCTCAAACTTATTTGACACAAGCTTTTCACACAATTTTTGAAAACTATAGTCCAAAATAATTTTTACAAACATTTTTGCAATCATTTACATACATTTGAAAATCATTTTGCAAAGGCTTTCAAAACAGTATATATAGGTTTTTCAAAACATTTTTGCAACCATTTTTCAAACCTTTTGCAAATCATTTTTCAAACATTTTATTTCACACAAAGAAAAGAAATTTTACAAACTACACAATTTCACACAGGTTGAAAACATGTAACAAAATACTTTCAAAATAGTTTTCAATAAATGTTCACAAAGATTTTCAAACTATTTTTCAAACATTTTGCAAAGAACATTTTCACCTGATTTATTAATCAGTAAATACAAAAAGAATTTGAGGAATAACCACATCTTTTTATTAAGGATTTTAATGAATTTTAAAGAATTTTTAGCCATATTATTAGGAAAATACGAAAGTACGAGTTATGGCTAAAGTATATACACAGTATATACGACCCCCCTATACTTAGCTTGAGCTATGTCCTCATAGATCAGAGAGAAAAGAGAAGACATAACTCGTACTAAGTATAGACAAGTCTAAAGAATAAATAAATAACGAAGGAATCAATGAATGAGAAGTCGACCGTCCCCCCTATACTTAGGATCAAATAATCCTAAGTATAGCAGACTGTACACCACGCAGGGAGGGTCAAGGGCGGGAATGAACAGATCGTACTCAGATTGTCTCCCCCTATACTTAGGGTAAAATATCCCTAAGTATAGACAAGAAGAGGAGACAATGGAGAGGATCGAAATGAAAATGACAGAACTCGGGGTGCACGCCCCCCTATACTTAGGACAAAGTACGTCCTAAGTATGGAAAATTGTCTACAAGGGCGGCACCTTTTTGATAGATAAAGAAGATAGAGATGGAAAAGAAGAAAAGAAGAAAATGCATTAACAGATGAAATCGTGATATGAATAGATGGATCTGTACAGCGAAAGATGGAATTGATCACCGTGTATGAGATGCAGATGATGTGAGTCAAAGAGTACATCTCATACCAGAAGAATGGGGGCAACGTCAATGGTCGGCGGATCATGATCAAGATATAGTTTCAGGCGTTGACCATTGACGTGGAAGGTAGAGGAAGATGACGGTTCGGATATGTCGATGCTGCCATTGTCATGTACCTTCCTGACCACATACGGACCTTTCCACTTGCTCTGCAACTTCCCTGGGAATAATTTCAGCCTGGAATCAAACAACCATACTCTCTGATCTGGCTCAAACTGTTTATGGCTGATATGCGAATCATGCCATGTCTTTACTTTCTCTTTGTACTGTAGGCTGTTCGAAAAGGCTGTGTCTCTCAGTTCTTCCAGGGCTGCCAATTCTGCTCTTCTCTGGTCTCCTATACTCTCGGGATCCAAAAGCAACTCAGTGACTGCCCAAAAAGATTTGTGCTTGATCTCCACTGGTAGATGGCACGGCTTGCCATAGACGAGATGAAAGGGAGATGTCCCCAATGGATTCTTGAAAGAAGTCCGATAGGCCCACAAGACCGAGTCCAAAAGCTGTGACCAATCCTTTCGGTTTGGGCGGACAACTTTCTGCAAGATAGTCTTTATCTCCCGATTCGATACTTCGGCAAGACCATTAGTCTGAGGGTGATAAGGAGTGGCAACCCGATGGTCAATGCCGAACTCGTCTGCAAGGGCCCTGACTTTGTCATTGATGAAGTGAGACCCCCCGTCTGAAATCAAGACTCTAGGTACCCCGAACCATGAAATGATATTTTTCCTCAAAAATTTGCAAATGGTTTAGCATCTGCGGCTCGGGCGGGGATGGCCTCAACCCATCGGCTGACATAATCCACAGCGAGCAAAATATGCTCGAATCCCTGACTCTTAGGAAATGGGCCCATGAAATCAATCCCCCATGCATCAAAAACCTCACAAAAGTGAATGGGTTGCATGAGCATCATGTCTCTCTGTCCGCAGGTTCCCATTTTCTGACAGTCAGTACATCTCTTCACGAACTCATCAGAATCCTTGAAGAGAGTAGGCCACCATAGGCCGGATTGAAGCACCTTCTGTGCTATTCTTTTTCCTGAATGATGTCCTCCTGCCTCAAGCTTGTGGCAGTATGTGAGAACGCTATGATGCTCTTCTTGAGGAATGCACCTCCTCCAGATACTGTCCCCTCCTTCATGATAAAGGACGGGATCCTCCCAATGATAAAACTTGGCCTTCTCCAGGAAGGTCTCGAGTTTCTGTCTGGGCCAACCTTGTGGAACCGTCTTGGCTACAAGATAGTTCACAGTGTCAGCATACCACGGGAGCGAGGTGATAGCCAGGATCGCCTCATCTGGAAATGTTTCTGTGATAGGTGCTCTGGGCTCAGATTCCTCAAGATTCTCCAATCTGGAGAGATGATCCGCCACCACATTCTTGACCCCAGGCTTATCCTTAATCTCAATATCAAATTCCTGGAGTAGAAGGATCCATCTGGTGAGACGTGCTTTGGCATCCTTCTTAGACATTAGGTACCGGATGGCGGTGTGATCAGTGTAGATGGTTACTCTAGATCCGAGAATGTAAGATCGATACTTATCAAGAGCGAAGACTGCGGCCAGCATCTCTTTCTCAGTCACAGTGTAATTCCGCTGAGCGGCATCCAAGGTCCGGCTGGCGTAGTGAATGGCAAAAGGTAAACCATCCCTCCTCTGTCCAAGCACAGCCCCAACGGCAAAATCTGAAGCATCCGTCATGATCTCGAATGGGAGAGACCAATCGGGTGGCTGAAGGACAGGAGCTGAAACAACCATATTTTTTAGAGTTTCAAAAGATTCAAGACACTTATCATTGACAATAAACTCGGTGTCTTTTGTCAGCAAGTCAGTGAGCGGTCGGGCAATTCGACTGAAGTCCTGAATGAACCGTCGGTAGAAACCGACATGCCCCAGAAAAGACCGTAACTGACGCAAGTTGGACGGTGGATTGAGTTTTCTGATGATATCCACCTTAGCCGGATCGACCTCCATGCCCCTGTTGGAGACGATATGACCAAGGACCGTCCCTTGAGTCATCATGAAATGACTCTTCTCCCAGGATAAGACAAGATTGACCTCAATGCAGCGCTTTAGCACACGGTCTAGGCAGTCAAGACAAGCGTCGAACCCGTCGCCATAGACCGAGAAGTCATTCATGAAGACCTCTAAACAGTCACCCACCATGTCCGAGAAGATGGACAACATGCATCTTTGGAATGTCACCGGAGCGTTACATAGACCAAAGGGCATCCGTCTAAAAGCATACGTCCCAAACGGACAGGTGAATGTCGTTTTCTCCTGGTCTTCGGGCGCAATGGCCACTTGATTATATCCAGAGTACCCGTCAAGGAAACAATAATGACTCTTCCCAGCTAACCCCTCGATAATCTGATCAATGAAGGGTAGCGGGAAGTGATCCTTCTTGGTGGCCTCATTCAATCGTCTGTAGTCCACACAGACCCTCCAAGAAGTGGGTACTCTGGTAGAGATCTCCTCTCCAGACTCATTGACAACTGTAGTGATACCCGTCTTCTTGGGTACCACATGTAGCGGACTCACCCATTTGGAGTCGGAGATGGGATTGATGAAATCGGCGCTCCACCACCTTGAAATTTCTTTCATGACTACGTCTCGAAGATTCGGGTTCAGCCGTCGTTGGAACTCACGCGACGGCTTAGCGTTATCCTCAAGATAGATGTGGTGAGAGCAAAGATTTGGGCTCAGCCCCTGGAGATCAGCTATACTCCAACCGATTGCCTTGCGGTTTCTTTCAAGAACCTCCATCAGACGAGATTCTTGTTCTCCAGTCAAATCTGCTGAGATAATGACTGGGTACATTTCTGGCTCACCCGCAAGGAATCTGTATGTCATCGACTGCGGCAGAGGTTTTCGTTCTGGACAACTGGGAGGTGGCAGATCTGGCTTCTGATATGTCTGTGTAAATGCTACCAGGTCTGCATGGGAGAACTCTTGCCCTGCATGAATTTCTAACGAAGGGCGGCCTGCTGAATCATCTATAAACTGCACTGGCTCGCACTCTGTCATGGTTGTCAGCTCTGAAGGAATCAGACAAGGTAAATAGTCATTGAAATCATCCCAGTCAATGTCTGAATCCGAGGGATCAGAAGAAGATGAGCAAGAATGAAAATCATCAGCACCACTCGTCACAACACTGTCAGCCTCATGTGTATCCTCATCCAGGGATGTACTCTCCCGGCTCTCGATTGCCATGAGCTTGAGATATAGTGAATCTGTAGGCAAGGCGAGGGTCGGTGCTACAGGATCTTTCCAGTTGGATTCATCATCAGTCATCTCGAAATCACAAACCTGGTGGATGTCTAGCTCCTCTTCTGTCATCTGCTCGGCTTCGCTGGATTGCTCTGAGCATGCCAACTCTCTGGCTCTGGTCTGGTCGATCGTATCTATTTGTATGCTTTCGCCCTCTACGCGAAAACATACCGTCCCACTGTCATGGTCGGATACCGCCTTGGCAGTGGCTAAGAATGGGCGTCCAAGTATGATGGGGGCATCTGTTACCGACTCAGGGATCTCCATGTCCAATACAACAAAGTCCACGGGGAATTTCAGGTCCTGAATGGTAATGACCACATCCTTCAACAACCCCTTCAGCCTCTTAATCGACCTGTCAGCAAACTGAAGGACTGTTCTGCTTCGAAGAAGAGGGCCAAACTCGAATCGCTTGAGTAAGGCTGCCAGAAGGAGGTTGATCGAAGACCCGCTGTCTAATAGAGTACGATCGAACCGCTGCTCCTGGATCTCGCATCTGACATAGGAAGCTCCTGTATCGGGTCGCTTGGCTGGCAATGTGTTCTGAATGGCGCAACAAGTGTCATGAGTGAGCATATGGATTTGATCTCTGTGCCTCTTCTTCCTTCGGACAGTAGTTGTCTCTTTCAAGTTCTTTTTGAAGAAGGGGATATGCTCAAATGCTTCTCGTAGAGTCAGCTGAATGTGAAATCTATCAATCATTTGGTTGCTGAACTCGACCTGCTGATCTTTTTTAGGATTTTCTTTTTTATTCCCTTTCGCACGGCGGAGCGCCTCAGGGAAGGGGATGGTAATGGCCTCCTCAGATGGAGGATTAGGACTCGGTCCCTGTGCCTGTGAAGAAGGAGAATCCATACAATAATCATCATTCACCACATATGGATCTGCAATTTGAACAGAAACCTTTCCTTTATTCATCTTTTTGTTTTTCTTTTTGTTCCCACAGTCCTTGGGTACAAAATGTGGCAACATCACAGATGGTGGCTCAACAAAAGTGGATGTGGTGGCCTCAGCACCACCACTAGCACCGGTCTTCGCGGCATCAGCACCGCGCTCTGGTTCATCATCCAAAATGGTGGCATCAGCACCACCATCTGCAACTGGTATCACGACGGCATCAACACCGTTGTCCTGGACTTCATCATGGGTGGCATCAGTACCACCGTCAACATCATCGTGAGCGGCATCAACACCGCTCCTCTGCTCCTCTGACGCTCCTGATCCTGCATCTGATTGTCGCTCAGAAGAGGCGCCGCCGGCTGGCATCCTACCGCTCCTAGTAGTAACAAAATCAGCATCATGATAGGAATAAGACATGCCACTCAAATAATCACTAGGAGAGGTATCCTCTGTAAACTCTACCTGCTCAGACTTTCTTTTCAGATTGTTCGGGTTAGGTTCAATCTGAGCGGGTATGGCGACCTTCCCTTTTATAATCTCCCTCACCTCCTGCCGGAGTTCATCCATTTCTTGCCTGAAGGATGCTCGTTGTTCGGAGAGCAAGCGGGCAAGATCATCGAGAGCTGGGTTCTCAAAAGCGGGACCCTGAGAACCAGATGGTTGTCCCTGCTGGAAATGGGGCTACTGCTGTGGTTGATACTGGGGGTGATGGGAATAAGACTGCTGAGGCTGCTGTCGCTGCCTCCACTGTTGTCCCTGATAGGCAGGACGAGGGTCTCTCTGGTATTGCTGCTGCTGGGCATACTAGGGCTGCTGGTGTTGCTGCTGTGGCTGGCCGTTCTGCTGTCCTTGGGCAGGATTCTGCTGCTGGGAGGAGGATCCACCATTGCCCCAACGGAATCCGGGGTGATCCCAACGAATCCCGGGCTGAGGGTACCGGTCGTACCAAATTCCATTGACTTCCATCAATGGTTCCTGCTCGAAGGAGGGTGGAGGAAGAACGGCCAGCGGCTGCTCCGGCTGATAGACCACCATCTGCGTATCCGTAGATGGTGGTTGAGATGGATAGTACTGCAGCAAGGGAACTGGCTCTTCCTGAATGTGATTCACCTGGCGGTATGAGGTAGATGCGTGGTTGGAATTGCTGCTACTCGGATCAGCACGTGATCTGGGAGGCTGTTGTGACTGAGTTTGTGCCTCCTGAATGCACAAGATCTGCGTCTTCAGATCACTCATGGTCTTGGCAATCTGGTCCATCTGGGCCATGCCTTGCATCTGTTTCTTCTCGAGGATCTCGAGGCAGTCCAGCTTCTCACTAATGATGCCCATGTCGGCTGCGGCTGATTCAGCTTGGGCTGCGGCAACTGACACTGTGTTGGAACCGGCTTCGATGCGGGCGATCCTCTGAAATGATCCTGCCCCTTGCGGGGGCTTCTGCTGAGTGTAGACTCGGGCTTGGGCCATCACAGTAGAGTTTTCTGCCATGCCTTCGTAGATGGCCCAGACGTCGTCTTCTCCCTTGGAGAAATAAGACCCACCGCAAGAGGCGTTCACTAGCCCCTGCAGCTCCGGTGTCAGCCCATAGAAGAAACTTTGCACGAGATTGGGCTTGGAGATGTCATGATGTGGACATCGGTCGATGAGCTCTCTGAATCGATCCCAGGCCTCATGGAACTGTTCATTTGGGATCATGACGAAGTTACTGATCATGGCTCGAGCTGCGTTGGTCCGGCCGAGAGGGTAATACTTCTTCAAGTACGCGGTCCGGAGATCTGCCCATGTGTCGACGAATCGCCCAAGGTGTTTGAGCCAATATGCTGCTCTATCAACCAAAGAGAATGGAAAGGCAATCATCTTGATGGTGTCCTCGGTCATCAATCGATCATGGATAGTGCTGCAAATCATCTCGAATTCCTGGAGGTGGAGGTGCGGCTCTTCGGTCGGCGACCCATGGAACTTGGGTAGAAGCTGGATAGTGTGGGGCCGAAGCTCGAAATCTCCGTGAATTGGCGGGAGTCTGATCCAACGGTGAGTAAGGGATGCAGCTGGGTTGTACAACTCCCTCATAATGGTCTGGGGCGGTCGCTCAGCGTCTGGATCGCCTCCTCCTGCATCTGGTCCTCCTCCTCCTCTACCTTCACCGCCCCCAGGTCGGTTCTCTCTCATCTGTGCTATCTCTCTCATCAGATCACCCATGAATGTTCCCTGGTCACGGATCTGTCTCTGCATCGTCTCCAGGGACGCTAACAAGGAGTTGTTGATGGCCACCTGATCAATTATGAATGGAGGGTGATCATGGTCATCTGGGTGCTCGCCTCTGTCTGCCATCACTGGATTTTCTGAAAACGCAAAAGAAGCCATCTCAGGTGCTATCGAATGAGCTGAACTCTGTGATGCACTGAATTCTGAAACAATTGGACTGAGAGAAGGAGAATGGGAAGGGTGGTCGAGGGGGAACAGGGTGGATGTGAACTCAGGCTCGGAGAGCGGACTCTCCGAGGTATTCCTAGATGAATGAGGAGGAGTGCTGGATAGCGGTGCCGACAGAGTCGGCCTAAGAGATCTCCGTCCCATCATCTTGATTATTCGGGAAGAGCAGGGAAAATGCGAGAAGAAGAAGGAAGAAATGAGAAGCAAAATTGCGCACAATTGTGCTGTGTTTTTGATCTTGACCTTAACAAATCTAGCAATCAAACACAACTCAGGGATAAGTTCACCAACTCAACACGTGAAGCCGTGAAGGTTCGGCGTTTATCTTGTCAATTTTATCTTGATACAGGAAGTTATCTTTTCACGAGTCCTTAGAACGCTACGCCTAAAGGAGAGAGTACTGTCGGAAGAGTATCCCGTACTTGTCCTCCTCCTGTGTAACCTGTAGCTTGTACTTTTTGAGGTCCTTGTAACCCTTCCTGGATCCCTACTCAGCCAAAGAATAAGAGAGGAAGCCAATAGGCGAAACCGATACTTCGGAACTCGCTCGCAACGGAATCACCCGTGAGCGTGCAAGAACCTACTCGGACGCGAGACGATGAGACAGACACCCCCGTGAAGGCGTGGCCTAGGCTCGATACTTCGGACAAGGTCGATGCTCTACACAATAGAGAGTCACCAATGTTGACCAAGCCCTACTCGTCCACGTACGATAGAAGCGTCAATACTTCGGAAATCCAGGCGATACACAAGGCAGCCACAAGCTGGGTTTTTGGCTCTAATCCTTACGAAGCGCTCACCTCACTTGGAAGGAGACCTTCCCATGCAACCTGAATACAAGTGAGGGTGTTACTCTCCCCAAGCAATGAATCCAATTACCGATTTTATTTTTGGTCAAGTTTTCTTAGCAGTCCCTTTTTTAATTTTTTTGGTGTTATCGCTTCTTTTGAGTAGATTCAAACAAGCGCCTAACGATTTTTGTATTTTCTTGATCCTACTTTGTCCAAAAACAGAGGGAGAGTAGAGTCGGAAAAGCCGTGCAAGTTGACACAAAGATGGAAATCTCACCTTTGTGCCTAAATGATGGATGCCAAGTTAGAAGACTTACAACGAATCCCAGCTCTCTCCATGCGGGATGCAAAGCAGAATTTTATAAACCTAGTCTATATGCCGATATGCAATGCGGAAATCGTCCTAAGATAGGCAACTGCTAGCGTGAAGAACCTCAAGTCAACCCCCTATCGTCGATCCTAAGAGTCCGGTCTAGACCCTCCCCTCCTCTTCTCGACACATCGAGTTCAGGAGTAGCGCTTGATGGAGAGGGCTCGCGGCGCGGCGGATCTAAGAAAGTGAGCTAACTGTTTAATTTTTTAACTAAGTCCAAATACGAGCTATAGGTACATGCAAAGGTTATTAGTGTGTTTGGACCTAATTTAATCGATCAAGCAGGCCTAAATCTAAGAGCTCAATCCACAAAAGAAAGTGAAAATGAAATCAAAACCGACAAATGACAGCGGCAAAACACGATAAAAATCGCGGTGAGCCCCCGGGTGAACAAACACCCGGAAATTAGGCCCGGTAGTGTCCAAGAGTCCAAGTGTACCTGTATTATTACAAATTAATAAGTCACTCTCTCACAGAAATAAAGTGCAAGCTAAACTAGTCACTCTCTCACTCCTCCTGCTCTCTCCTGCCGGCTTGGCTAAAGAATAGCCGGCTCCGCTTCCCAAGGATGCTCCGGGTCACCTAAGCGATCCGCCTCGCTCCACGGTCCCTCGCAAGAAGATAAGAAAGGATGGTCAGAATAGCTCAATCAATAAATGTATCAAAAGTGCAAGAGAGATAAGCTATGGTAGACAACAATCACAAGCAAACAAAAATGTAAACTACTCGCTGTTGCTTCCCCAGCAACGGCGCCATTTGATTTTACCGAAATCAGGTGGTCTTAAGTTCAACACAAAGCGTGAACTAAGTCGAAGTGTCAACCACACAAATCTCGATTAAAGTCAACAATTAACCCACACTAAAGATCAATAAATTAGAAATAATGTGGAGTTAAAATTTATTTTTAACTCTGCACAAATGGTGTATAGTGACAAGTATGCAGAGAGTTCGAACACAGGGAGCAAGCATGGCAATTCACAAGAGTGTGCACAAGTGTGTGTATGTGAAGTGTCTACACTAAGCAAGCAAGCAAATACAATTTTGTGGGTTTTTAATTTTTAAATTTTTTTTATTTTTTTATTTAATTTTTGATTTTGTATTTTGCTTTTTAATTTTCTGATTTTTATAATTTTATATTTTATATTTTTCTTTTTTTTTCTTTTTCAATATTGGAATTTAAAGACAAAGTAATAAAAGACTAGATAAAGTATTTATAAAAATGTACTAAAATAACCAAAAATTCAGAAATAAAATGTTTTTGAAATTTTTAGGATTTTTTACTGTTTTTTGATTTTTGGGGATTTTCAAGGTGTTTTTGGTATTTGTAATTACTGCAATAAGTCAAAACAGTGAAACAAGAGCTGGTTGTGAATAAAATAGGATTTAAAAATAGCAACCAGTATCAGAATTTTTCACACTAATTTTCAAATAAAAGGAACAAAATAAGGAACCAACAAAACCTGAGTTTGTATTTTTTAGAGTTTTCCTTGATTTTATATTTTTTTTTGAAGTTTTTGAGTGTTTTAATATTTTTAGTGTTTTTCTTTTGAGATTTTTAATGATTTTTGGACTTACACTAAAATAGGATAAAATAGACACTAGGTATTTTTTTTAGAATTTTTGGAGGGGTTTTATTATTTTTTTGCCATTTTCTAAGCTAAACAGTACACCAAAAGCATGTTTTTGATTTTTAATAAATATAAAAATAAAATAAAATCAAAAACTAAATATGTAGCGTGGAAGAGTAAGTATCCAGGAGCTTAAGTCTATTTTTGTGAAATTTTTGGATTTAAAATGATAGGTCAAATAATTAGAGCAATCATCCAATCAATAAACAGGCCTGGCAGGGTATTTATGCAATTTCTCAAACATCCAGGGGCATACATGCAAATTTCCACAAACATTTAAACTAAATATCCGATTTATAGCTCCAAAATCTAATTACCAAAACCGCCTGGGTATCTTAGAAATTTTCCCACCAGGGCGCGTGACTTGCACACGCCTAGCAAGGATGAAAATGTAATATTCCAAACCCTGGGGGCTTACATGCAATTTTTCCAAAATTATAACACGTGAAAGTGAAGTTTTGGTACTAAAACAAAATACAACAAAGGCCAAGGGTCCCTCTGCAAAATGCCTACACCTCACGTGTACAGGTCACGTGAGGTGACGTGGCGAAGGACCTGGATGCAAATATAGAGAGTTTGGGGGTCTTTGTGCAAATATTACAAAATATTACACTACAGACAAAAGTTTAAATACTAAATAATAAATACAAAAAGGCGCGAGGGTGTAGATGCAAAATACCCACATCTGGGGATGATCAGACGGTGGAGCGCGTTCACTTAGACACGTGTCGTGCCCAGATCAGCCGATACCCCTTGGGCTCGGACGGTCTCAATTAGATCGGCTGGAGGGCGATCAACGGCTGGCCAGGCTTCGAATCTGACGGTAGCTGTACACCCGGCCGAGTGTTCTTGATCCTACGGCCAGGGACTCGACTGGACGAACTGGTGAGGAACTCGGCCTGTGCCGAGCTTCGTGGAGGTGCTGGGCTCACCTCCGTCCGCCAATCCCACGGCCGAGGGGCTGATTATGCTCCTGCTGGTCCCAGCTACCTCCTGGTGGCGTCAAAATAGGCCGGCACCCCCAAGATCAACCCCACGACGTCGAAGGAGGTGGAGCGCTCCAGGTGGTACGGCAACCTCCAAAACCGCCTCCAGGCGTGCCTCTTTGATGATCAAACCTGCAGGAAGAAGTGAGGGGGTCAGGGGTAAAGTGCCCCAACCCCGCGGGATGGCGAAAACAAGATGGATGCGGAGTGCTTGGGCGAAGATGGAGTTGGCCGGAGTGGCTCCGGCCGAACGTCGATTAAGCGAACCGAATAGCGGATGGACTGAATAAATGGGGGGAAATGAAGATGGAAATGCGAGGAGTGAACTGACAGCAAAAAACGAAGATAATACACAGCCTCGAGCCCAGGTTAGGCGAGGGAATGGGGTACCTCGACGGCGGTCGCCGGAGGTTGGAACACGCGCCTGAAATGGTGCTCTTCCTCCGCTTGGGCGGCGGAAACCCGATGCTGTCACCAACAGGCTTCCAACTCGATCCTAAGGTGGAAGAAAACTCGGTATATCGTGGTTCAAAATTCAAAATGGGATTCAAGGTTTGGTTTTAAGGGGTTGACGGAGGGCTCCCTTGACCGAGGTGTATCTGGAGCAGCAGTGGTCCAATGCCCGAAATGATCCAAGGTCGTGAAAGCTCTATGAAGGGGCTACAAAAGTCGTGAAGGTCGATTCACGAAAGGATGAAAGGATTCGCCTCGAAAAAAGGTTGAAAATGAGGTCAAACGCAGCTCTGACACAGCCTAGGTGTTGGGCAGAGAGTTGACCAGGGTCAACTCTCCTAGCCCCCTGGTTGGTCCACGTGGACCAACCAGGAAAAACCTGGAGAAAAAGATTTCTAAAATCAATTTAAAATAGCAAACGATTTTATTGATTTTTAATTATAAAATAAAAAATGTTTATTATTTTATGAATTAATTTATGGTGATTTTTATTTATTTTTATGAGACGTATTTTTACATGTTTGCATGTATGCCCTTTATAGGTATATTATTCTATGTACTTCATTGCTTTATTTTATTTTGTGTATTTTAATTTTATTATTTTTATTTCTTATTTTCTACAATTATAAAACACTTTTATATACACAAACATATTTTTATTTTATTTTTCTGATTTATTTTGTATAATTAATAAAATAAAATGGTATAATGTATAGGTATGGGTATAGGCAATATACCTATATATTTGGTATATACAAGTATTTTGATTTGGATTTCTTTTGTATTTTTATTTTGATTTTAGTGTACATAATTTTTATAAGTAATATTTACAATATTATAAAAATATAAAATTGAATAAATAATGAATAAAGAATAAATTGAATATTTTAATCTGTATAAGTATACAATTGGGGTCCAAAACTCAACTTTCAAACCGTAGCTCCGCCAAATGCGAAACCACCGCCATTAAATAGCTTATTTTCTTCTATATACAATTAAAGGTGAGTATGCTGCATTTGGAGTTGTCGTTTATGAGATACGAGTCTGGGAAGTTGGCATTCTGGATTTTTATTCAGACCATAACTTTTTGTTTGTACATTATTTTTCTGTGAAATCAATTTTGTATTTTTCTATTTTAAATTATCTACAACTTTCATGTACAAAGTTTCTTTATTTGATGTATAAAAGTGGAACCAAAAATAAGTCCCAAAATGAATAAAGAATGAATAGAATGTATAGGTATATTATCTGTATTTTGACCTTATCTCCCCCTTCTTTATTCCTTGTCGACCTATTCATCAAGATGCCTAGGTCTCGGGGTTTTGGGTCATAAAATATTTACAATATTTTATTCTTTTTCTTTTCTTTATTTATTCTATAATTTTGGCCTTAATTACAGTATTTTATACACTAATATAATGCACATGCATGAATGCTAAGATGATGATTTTAATGCTATTTACAGGCATTTGCTAGGGTTTTTGATGCCAAAATGATAGAATAAAGATGATGAAATGTGGGTTCATCAAGGCACGGTTGAGCCGAGCCAATCTTCCGCCACCACGTCATAGCTCGACCACCCGAGCCTGAGGTTCGGCTTTGAGTCGTCGGCTAACCCCACCCCGAGCCTTCAATCGCCGCCACATCGGTTCGGGCCGTCCGAACATCCGGTTCGGCGCTTGAGCCTCCGCCTCGGGGTTCCCGAACCTTCATCAGCTACCACCTAGGCTTGGGACCCCCGAGCCTCCACCTCTTCATCTGAGCCTCCAAGCGCACATGCGATGCACATGCGCTGGTGTATAAATTGCACTATCACCCCTTCTAGTTTCTGAAATTACAAATATACCCCCGATAGGGGTAAATTACAGAGGGCCCCCTCTGACTTTGCGAAATTACAAATAATCCCCTCCAGGGACCTATTTGAAGGAAAAACTTATTTTAATTACATTTCAATCCTGAAATTTCATTTCCTCATATCTTTTACATTCGAACTCTGATTTAAGCACATAATATGTCATTTTGAAGCTATTTTCATGCTATACCATTTAGCATACCTTGTGAACAGATTTGAGGTTGTTTATTGATAATCATTATTTGAGGATCTTTGTTGATAAATATAGGCTAATTTTGACATATCTGTGCTACATTTTCATTGGAAAAATTAATGATCTCTTTTGCAGGAGCACGCCTGAAGACTTTACATTGAATAATTCCCTTTCGATTATTGATTCTAATATTTAAGGAATTAAATCACATGAATTTCGAGGATAGATATTCTACTTAGATATTCTCATTGATTTATTTAGTAGATGTAGGACATTCTATTACCTCTTAAAATTGCAGCCTGGAATTAATTTGAATATTTCTTTTGAAACTATATCTTTTGGTCTGTGATTAAACTTCGAGGATATTGATTAACATTATTTGGATTAAAAATAATAAAATCACAGATCCAGTGCTTCATTCTCTCTGTCTAACTTTCTTCGTATAACATCTTTCATCAATGAATTGCATTATAGTTTCTTGACATAGAAATTAATCGAGCAATTAATTAATTATATAATCCAATTTAAAACCACACAACTAAGATTCACCATTCCCTGTTTTCGACCTTGGTAGACTTGTCAAGTAAAAATATCCCACAACATTCAAACGATTGTTGTTTTTGCTGGACCAAATTTGCCTCCTATGCTACGACAAATTTAGATAATTAACGAGGCAAATTTTATGTTCATTAGACCATCACAATAAAGTCTGATTTGATGAAAAGTCAAAATTTCTTAAAGAACTCATGGATGCATCCATCAGGACTTGAGGCTTTAAGGATTTTAGGTTAAGAATCACTTTAAAGACCTCATGTTCAAAAATAGGGGCTTTGCGTTCCTTGGAATTTGAGATTTACCCCACAAGAGAGAGGTCAAGATTGAAGGAGAGAAATATGTTTTCTTCAGTAGTGGAGTAAATCTTTTTCTAGAAAGCTATCAGAATGCAGGTTATGTTATCATTGTAAGAGTGGAGGATGCCAAGGCTACCATTACCTGCCAAAATAGTATTTTTGCTATGTCGAGCAAAAGCAATAGAATGTAAATATTTGTGATTGCTGCATCCCTTTCGAAGCCATTGAACCTTAGCCCTTTGGTTGAGGGGAAGGAATTCATCTTCATGAATGTTATAAATCTCTTTGTGTAGATAAGACAAACTTACATAAATCTTAGTGGAGGGTAAGTATTTTAAGGGTAGCTTTTTAGGGTTTGGATCTTCACCATCCATTTTTCTGAGGTGTCTGCAAAGGGTTAGATATTTGATTTCTTCCGGCTAATAATATTTTTTTTGAGACGTTTGACTTTAAGATGCCAAGCATGGAAAGGATTTGAACCCACAGAAGGGCATGACTAGGAGGATCCCACCAAAGATAGCAAGGTATGTTTTGTGAACCAAAAGGCCTCTATTTTGAAAGCATATGTCACATGCTTGAGTGAGGAAAGGGTTGCAATTAACGAGTTATATTCCGAGAATGTCTTGGGTAGCATGTGCAATTTTGCAAGCAATGATATATCTAAGAGGGAGGAGGAAATCATGACACTATCCAAAGTAGTATGTCAAGCTTAGAAGTTATGCATCCAACTTTAAGATGAGCTTTTGGTCAACTAACATTGCATCATGAATCTAGTTCAAGAATTTCCGAGTAATGGGGGGGGGGGGGATGTGAGGCAGATTTGTTTGGATATCATAAGATGTTAAAGTATCCCATGAAAATGGTAAGGTCCTGCGAGCATCAAAACATTTAAGTTGGTCGATGAAGGAATCTTTATCAGTTTCTCAGGGTTCGCCAAAGTTGCATACAAGGTTGTTGAGTATGTATGGGTAGTGGTGTTGTAGGGACAAGGCAAGGACGGTGACCTAGAAGGGGTTGGTCTCCTCAATGCATTTAATCCCAATGGAGGGGGACTATTAAGACAACCAACGATGGAGTCATCTTCACAAGTGGTGGTGTTACCCACGATATTATTGTTCATATGCTTGGTAGATACCTATACGATGATCTATTGCATACTAATTTTCTAGATCTAAGGGAAGATGTCTTTTCCAATGTCGTTGACCACACAACTTTGGCCCATTTGAGCGAGAGAATGTCCTTTGAGAACTCAGGGATGACACAACATAGAAGCTGACATTTGGCCATGAGGGACTCAGAGCAAACCTCCACGCACCAGATTGAAGCTATAATTATGTCGGAGTGGTAGCTAGGGTCTTTAGAGGCAGGTGGCGAGGGGCATTGGTAGGTGATGGAGGGGGAGAGATGTTCTCTTTTGGTACATAAGCTTGTCATTGCATCTTAGGAGATGGATACATTTCTTCTTTTGGGTGGTGGAGGGTTGCTGATTGTTCTAATATGGTGGTGACATGGGTGTAGGATATAAGTAATGCCTTACAATATGACATTCCTTCTAATAGTTAAAGCATACAATGTGTAAAGTGCAGGACTACTTTGTATGCCCATTTCTAAGGCATTGGATGCATGAATTCTCGATAAATTGTTGGACATGCGAGCCCACGACGAGCCATTATGCAATAAATGTTATTGCAAATATCATTCCTTGATCTGAAATGAAGAATAACTAATTTGCATAATAGGTCCCTTAGTACAATTAAGGTTATGTACCATGGCCATCTTAGTAATCATACAAATGTTGATTCAATAATTGATTCATAAAGACTGGTGCTTGGATGAATATCTAAGGAGTTAGATTGAGGACTCATCAAGTACCGTCAAATGATTATTAAGAGATGATCTCCAGCCTGAGAAGGAGATGGCAATCCTTTCTCTGAAGGATGATATCTAATCGACCTCTTTATGCATGTCCTCTGCATAGGAATAGAGATTCAAAGGTGTTAGATAAGTTAGGTCAAAGAGTAGACTTAACAAGATCGAGATAACCAAAGTCCTATGTTGTATGCTGTCACGATAAAGACACGCATCCTCTGATCGGAGACATATGTGTTAATATATGTCTGAGTATGTACATTTGGCAGACCAATAGGTTTATGACCTAATCAAAGTCTATACACCGACGTGCTGGTGCACATGCAAGGGCATATGAGTAATACAAACTCTCAAAGGGATCATACAGGTTCATTACTGAACTGGAAGACAAGAGCTCCCTCATGAGATATTGGGAAGAATCAAATTCCATGCACGGTCATCTCGCTTTGGAAGCTTGACTGAATTTGTAGGTTTTATATATACTTTTGGAAAGTATATGATCAAGACCTAGGTATGATATATGCTTTTGGAAAGTATATGATCGATACCGACTCCCAATAATTAAATGAAAAACTTAATGATAAAACCATGAAGTAGAAAATGTAAAATTGATCTTATATTTCCGGTTTATTCCGAGTCTTCCAATATGCATGATGTACATGTATTAGGAATACCTAAGGGTGATATGATCATAAACGATTGTATAACCATGCCGCTTCCATTCCTAAGGAGTGATGAAACATGTCTAGATTTTAATGACTCCTCTCAGTAGAGAAGTAATATGATCTTGGTTCAAATATTGGGTTGTGATCTGAATGTGATTCAGATATAATGAGAAGATCAGATTTACGGTCTTGATCTAATCAAGCATCTATGAAAGGTCCGCAAGATCTGGATTTGAGATGTGATCTCAATATCCAAGTCACTATACGTGGAACAATATAATCGCCATGTCCTTATCTCTAAGTATCCATGGAGAAAACACATTATCCTTGAAAGAGTTCAGGATAATTTCATTGTTGATATATGTATCCGAGCATTGAGAAAATTGATAATTAAATGTGATTTAATTATCATAAATAATATGAGTTTGATTCATATTATAAATAAAGTTATCTAAGATAATTAAATGTGATTTAATTATCAAAGATGTAAATAATGTGAATACGATTCATGTTATTTGGGGACATGAGAATAGAGATCCAAGATGATTACATGTGATTTAAATTATCATGGATATGAATAATGTGGATAACACTATCCGTATTAATAATATATATTATAAATGTGATTTATAATATACAAGAGAGAGCTATTTGCAATTTACATTTGTTAATTAAATGTTGATGTGAATTGGATTCACATTGGACATTAAATTGAAAATGTAATTTACATTTTATTTTGGGTTGTGAATGTGATTCACAAATTTCCAATGGCATGATTGCAATGTTCACAAAAGAAATTGGATTTATTTTTATGAAATAATTTGCAACAAAAGTTGTTGCAAATATTGGAGAAATTCATGGGATAATGGAATTGCATGGAATAACAGGAGAAAGCCATCTTCATTGTAGATAGGGTGGACGACCACAATTCCTACATGGAATGTGGTGGCCGTCCACTCCTCTTATGGAAGGAGGCTTGCCTTCTTCCTATTTCTCCAATGGATATTGATTTAATATAAATCAAGTTATATTCAATATATATTTGATTTTATTAAATTAATTCTTGTTGTGTTTTTAGCAACAAGATTATAACCATTAAAAGAAACACAAATCAATGTAAACCATTGGATTCTGTTGTCCATGGATTGAGATGCATGTATCCCAAAATATTATAAAAGGAGAGGCACCCCCTTTGCCCTTCTTTACATAATACAAGTTGGAGAAACAACTCTCTCTCTCTCTCTCATTCTCTACACACCCTCTCTCTCTTGTGGTCGTCCACCATGGAGCCCTAGAGAGAGTCCCTCTCACCGCAATGTTGATGTTATGCTGACGGATTATTTGCTCATGGATCTCTGTCTCCTTCAGTGCGCCTTGTCATGAAGAAGATATCGGATCTCGTGTGATGAGATCGGAAGATTCGCCACTTGGATCATCAACATGGATTGTGAGAAGCAATCGTTTCATCAATGCGCTCGCAAACGTCTCCTCCATCGGATCGGACTTGAGACAGGAGGTCTCTTCATTTAGAGACTCGATCACAATCACACTTCAAGAGGTAACCCTAATATTTGTATGTGGTTTAGGAGAAACGATCCGAGAAGTGTTCTTGGATCATGTGGTTTCATCACATGATTTTTTTTAATTTCCGCTGCCTCGAGCAACTAGCATGAGTAGTCGCTCCCCCGCATACGATACGATCCTCACACTTCCGTGATGTGCTTAAGGATCTAACCATATCCTTCAGGGGATACTACGACGAATGAGGTGGTCGTTGTTTGTGCAAGGAAAGAAGGAAATCATGTAGGGTGTATCTTTGATTGAGATACAGGGCGGGTGCAAGAGGAGAGGGTCTGTTTGCTCGCAACCCACGAGTGGTGGGATTTTATTGCTTCATCTTTTCAAGAGGTATGGTGTTAATGCCCTTCCACGTGATCCTTAAAGTATATGGGAGAATCCTTAAGCACATCATGGAAGCATGAGGATCGCATCATATATGATTGAAAGAGACTAGTCGCATGATTCAAGAACACTTCTTGGATCATTTAATCTAAAACACATACCAGATAAAGGAATACCTCTTCTAGCATGGTTGTGATCGAGTCTCTAAGAGAATAGACCTCCTATCTCAAGTCTGGTCTGTTAGAGGAGATGCTTGCGAGCATAGAGATGAATTATATGCTTCTCGCAGTCCAAGTGTTTTATCCAAGTAATTGATCTCCTCGTCTCATCTCACGAGATAGAATACCTTCATCATGAGATAAGAACACCAAAGAAGATGGAGAACCAAGAATAGTCGAGGCGACAACATAATGGAGATGCAACGATGGCGATGACCTTCTCTCTAGGGTTGGAGTAAATGACTACTCAAGAAGAGAGAGAGAGAGGGAGAGAGGGTGGCATGAGAACGAGAGAGAGAGAGATCTATTGAAGTTTTTGTTGTAACTTGAAGAGCAGGAGGTGCCTCTTCTTATATAGTATACTGGGAGTCCATGGATCTCAATCCATGGACAACACAAAATCAATGGATGAGATTGGATTGTGTTTCTTTCAATGGCTATGATATTGTTGTAAAAATGCAAAAAAAATAATTTTATTTAAATTAATATATATTGATAAATCAATAGAAATCAATTCCAAATTAAATCAACTAATCTTTAAGATAAAGCGGAAGGAGATTAGCCTCATCCCTAGGGGGGGGGGGCAACCATCTAATCCCTTTAGGACTTGGTGGCCGTCCATCACCTTTAATTGGAAGGAGTCAATCTTCTTCCAATTCATGAGATTACAACATCTCATGAAATCTCCAGGATTTACAGCAACACTTGTTGTAAATTATCTCACAAAAATAATTCATAATTATCTTGTGAATATTGCAATCATGCCATTGGAAATATGTGAATCACATTCACAACCCAAAAGAAAATGTAAATTATATTTCAATTAGTTATCCAATGCGAATCCAATTTACATCAATAATTAATCAACAAATGTAAATCACAATAAGCTCTCTCTAATACATTATAAATCACATTTATAATATATATGAATAATTAGATAGTACTATCCATATTATTCTTATCCATAATAATTAAATCACATTTAATTATATCGGATCATCATTCTCATGCATAAATAATGTGAATCAAATTCACATTATTCATGATAATTATATCACATATAATTATTTATTTATCAATTCTTAGATATAATTAAACAATGGAATTGTGCTTGAACTCTTTCAAGAATAATGCGCTTTCTTCGCAGATACTTGGAGATAAGGACATGATGATTGTATGTTTCATGTATAGTGACTTGGATATTAAGATCACTTCTCAAATCCAGATCTCATGGACCTCGCATAGATGCTTGATTAAATCAAGTCCATAAATCTAATATTCTCATTACATCTGAATCTCATTCAGATTATGTCCAACTCTTGGACCAAGATCAGATTACTTCTCTACTGAAAGGAGTCACTAAAATCCAGACTTGTTTCATCACTTCCTTGGAATGTAAGCATAATGGTTATACAATTGTTTATGATCAGATCACCATCAGGTATTCCTAATACCTGTACATCCTGCATACTGGAAGACCTATGATAAACCCGAAGATATAGAGCAATTTATACTATCGTCTTTATGGTTTCATCATTAAGTTTCTCATTCTTGGTCATTGGAAGTTGGTATCGATCGTATGCTTTCAAAAGGCATATATCATACCTACAAATTATTGTCCTTCTTCCAAAGCACGACGACCATGCATGGAATTTGATCGGTCCCAATACCTTATGAGTGAGCTCATGCCTTCCAGTTCACAAGTGAAACTGTATGATCCCTTTGAGAAATCGTATTACTAATATGCCCTTATAGGCACACCAGCTCGCCAGTGTATAGAACTTGGTTAGATCATCAACCTATTAGTCTGCCAAATGTACATACTTAGACATATAGTAACTCATCTGTCTCCGGTCAGAGGATGTGTACCTATACCGTGACAATTTACAACATAGAACTTTGATTATCTTGATCTCGTTAAGTCAACTCTTTGACCTAACTATTCTAACACATTCAAATCCCTATTTCCATGAAGAGGACCTACATTAATAGGTCGGTTGTATATTAGCCTAATGAGAAAGGATTGACATCTCCTACTTAGGCTGAAGATCATCTCTTAACAATTACTTGACGGTGCTTGATGAGCCCTCAATCTAGCTCCATAGATATTCATTTAGACACCATCCTCTGTGATTGAACTATTGAATCAACAGCTGCATGATTATTAAGATGGTCATGGTACATAACCTTAATTGTACAGAGGGACCTTATAGTGCATTTATTCATTTTATCTCAGATAGGGAGTAAAAAAAACCAATAACTTTTATTGATATATCAAATATTAAAATAACATTTATTGTAGGAATGTTTCACCTCAGCCTCACATGGCCGAAAACCCGGGGCTACATCATTTGATTCAAGGGAAGGCCAATTGGCTGCGGATGAGACATAGTAGTTTCACCCGATTTGCAAGTGGGGTGTGATGGTTTGGGAATCGGGTATGGGTCCTATAAGGGTATGGCATCACCTTGACATGTGTCCTGAATTATTTACTAGGCATTTGGATGATTTGGGTTTGGGCTAGGGTTTGTATTGCGGTCCCAGGTTCGTGGTGCTCACTGGAATTCCCACTAGTTGGACAAAGTGGTTTTTTCCGGATGTTTGAGGTCTGAGTCTGGGACCACGATGGAGCGTGTGGTGAAGATGCTGATGCAAATGGGGTGAAGGCAGGTGACCCAAATTTTGATTGCATATGTTTTACATGATATGATATTGCCTTGGAGGTATTGATGTTGTAGGTTAGTTCCACCACGACCTCAGTCAAAGTATCAAGCTTTTCCACATTTGGAATAACCACAAAGAAAGATAGGTCTAGTCCTCCATCTGAGTTGGAGTAAATTGAGAGAGATGCTTCATGAATTGGTTAGATTTTTGATTTGGGAGTTGGTGCGGGAGGGTGGTAAGCTCAGTGTATGGGGATTTTTGTTTTGGGGGGGTTTGGTAAGTTTTATGTTACACTTTAGTTGCTTTGTTGGGATTAACTTTTTTGCAATTAAGGTTTTGTGTGGGATGGGTTCTCGACGAGATATTAGTGGCTTGCCATTTTAGATTGGTTAGAATGCTCCCTGATTTCGATTTGATTCTTAAGGGCAACAACCAAGGCAATTTTCTTGAGCATCGTGCACCTTCTGAAACTCTCACACCCCATGATAGCACATGTGAGGGGAAGATAGTATAAAAGGAAAGAGATGGTGGATGAAGGTATAGGGGAGAGGGTAATGCGTGGCTGGGTGAATGAGTAGGTTGATTTTTTAATAACAGTGGATGAGGGGGTGGAGAGATGGGAGCGGCAATGGAGGAGGAGAAAGGAGAAGTTTAGGAACCTACCTGACCAACTGGTCGCATTGCCATCATACCGCTCCTCTCCACGCAAGTTGTACTGCTCCGCTTTGCCCTAGCTAACCCAAGTTCATACTAAGTCCAATTTTAGGGGATGCTAAACCCTAAACCCTATAATAACTTCTTCATCTTTGGATGAAAAAGATACATGTCTATTTTTAATGAATATATGTTGCACTGGAGATAATGGCAGGATTCATGTAAGAATCTACCCAAGAATGAAAATGCCAAAAAATTCTCTTTTAGTTGCACTCTCTCCTAGTTGTGATACCCTAACATGCACCTCTATCAAATCTCATCCCAAACTAATGGAGGATCATCTAACTTGGCCAATATCTTCTTTCCATGAAAACCTTCCACAAGACATGAGAAACTTGATCTCAAGTTTTTGAAGAACTCTTCCTCCCCTTTTCGCTATTGTGATGGTTTGTCTTTAACATTGTTCTTTTGCCCATGCTAGAGGTTATTACAATCATACACAATGTAAGAAAAGTGTTTAGGATGAAGTTCATACTCCATACATGAGTTCTTGACTTATTTTTGACATCTAATTTTGTATTGCTTTCGAATTGTTTTCATGAGCTTACAATTTTGACCAGGTAGATCTTGTCACATTTTCCTTCAACTTTCGAGATTTGTACGTTGAATGTAACTGATATCAACATGATGTAAGTGATGGATTTATTTTATTTCAAGTATTTTTTTATTTAATTTCATTTCATGAACTTAATTTTTTTCCTGCTATCTCCTTGTAATAGACCACTTTATTTTATTTTAAATTATGTGTTTATCATTTCTTATGCATTTCATCTATAGGATTAATTTTCATTATATTTATTTAACTTGAGATTAAGTTTCTTTCATTTATTCACATTTATTTCTTGAAAATCAATTTTAGTTGATGTAGGTTTAAATTTGTAAAATATAAATTTAAAATTCTTTTTAAAAATTCGGGCATGTAACTTAAGTGATATAATTGATTTTAAGATGCTACACTGACTTTTTAGTTCTGTATGGTTTGCCTCAGACTCACTACTAACTACATATTCCTTTATTTAGGTTATTATGCAAATAATTATGTATGTAATACACATGACGAACCTCTCCTTGTCACATGTTTAAAATGCATGAAACTTAAAGAAGAAGGGGAGGTTACTACAACGAATATATTGTAAAGAATGACACACTCATGACCTATGATGTACCAAGACTCAATGCCTCATCAACCAGACCTAGGTCACCCTTAATTCTAGTACCTTATTTTCATCCCTTTTTTTAATTAAATTTCCTTTTCTTCTTGTGTTAATCTATGTTTCCTGTTCTCATGTAGATGTGATACTCTAGATGTTCTCTTGTTGTTACGACAAGAAATATAGAAATTGGTGAACACACATATCCTGGATACGTCCTCACCACATACTCATTAGGTCCTTACCATGTGCTCACCAGATCCTCACCAAGTTTGGCGTTAACATTTAGTGGTCAACTCATCCTCGTTAAAGTTCTCATCATTAACCTTTATTGATGAGAACATGTGCTAGCCAAGTCCTTACCATGTTAAGAGGGCAAGGACACATGTACTAATTCTTCTTCCCATCCCCACCTAATTCCCCTTTTGAAAACTGTTTTGAGAAGAACAAATGATTCCATCTCAATCATTAAGGAGCGTATGATTAATGGTTGAGTTATCTATCTCACAATCTCATATACGCCCCATGTAATAGGGAAGCTATTGCATAAGAGGTGGTTTCTTTATGTAGTGATGGAAAACTTCCATCATATTTGTTTGTATTCAATCCAACTGTTAAGATTAATACCAATTTAACGATAATTATTTTAGTATTTAAAAATGCATTCTTACCATTATCACATTTTAAATATAGAATGTAATAACCTTACAATCCTAAATTATCTCCACCATTCTCTTGCTTTTATGTTCATCCAATGATGTTTCCTTCATCACCAGGACCACGAGACGACTGATGAGTGGATGACAACATATAGCTATATCCTTCTATATGACTCTCCATCAGAGTTCTAGAACCGAGCAACCATGTGACATACATCTACAACATAGAGAGGGATGGATGCCCACACCTATATGAGGGAGGGAGGAATGCGATCGTCGATGCTATATGAGGATGGAAATATAGGCATGGACATGACACACTGCAAGAGGGAGGAGCGGGTAGTCAGTGCTGGAGATAGAAGGAGGAGCACATCTTGATGAGGGAGAGATGGAGGCTTGATCGGTGGGTCAACACTGGAGACACAAAGAGTGGGAGGCATATGGAAGTTATAGAAAATGATAATGCAAAAGCATAAAATCAGATATAAATAAATAAATAAATAAGATGAAGAACATCAGGGTTTAACGTGGAACATTACTCCGTAAGGAGCGGGATGAAATTACAAGATAAGGCCTATAAGGGTCATGTATTCTGTATTGCTTTCTCTTAACTGTTACAAGTAATGTATGGCCTCTTATATAGCCCCACCAGTAAGACCGAGTCCCATTTACAGTAGATGTAGGGCTAAACCTGTAGATGTCCTAGAGGGATCCAATTGCTCATCTATACAATGATGCATACTCCAACACCCCTCTCAAGCTGGAGCATGCAATGCTCATCTTGGACAAATAGAAAGAAATCTCTCACTCATAATACAAGACACTACAAACAATATCAATTCAACACATACTCCAATGGTTGACTGCGTAGGATGTTACTTCTCATGTTGTGTTGGTGAGGAGGAACGAAAGGGATGGAGTATGAACTGAATGTGGTCTCCTCGTCGAAGAACATGTGCTTTGTATTGCATCTATTAGAGTTACTGAAACTAGAATGAGTCTCCTCGTATGAGTACTCTGGCCTGCACCTTCTCCATCTCTTTGAAGGGACGAACTGGAAAAGTCATGGAAACATCCTTGTTGGAGTCCACAAATGCTGGAGAATGGAGTATGAAAGTATCGTCATGAGAGAACTAGGTCTCTCCGATACTGGTTCAGAGAATGGGATCTCTACTCTAGAGTTTCTGTGAATCCACATGAAAACACTAAGCCTACAATGGCTCAAAGAATGGAATCTCTATGCTAGAATCCCTATGGTCCACATGAAAACCCTAAGCCGAAAACAAAATGGGAATGGGGACCTCTCAAACAAAAGAACACACACACTCCTACGCATATTAATATAGACTATGAAACAATCTGAATGTAGAGTCTGAATCTGGACTATAAAGTCTGAAATCTGACATGGAATCTGAACTGGAGAATCTGACTTGTAAAACTCTACATAATACCCCCCCTTTTAACCATACTGGTTGGTAGATGACATCAACCCAGTTGGGAGAAAAATAAAGATGGAGAAAACCAATCTCAAATGATTATTTTCTGGTTAATTCCCCCCTTTTTGTTGTTGTTTTTTCTCAATTTCTTTCTTGACTTTTTCATCTCTTTTTATATAGCTGTCCCTCTTTTTTTATAGCTCCCGGCCTATTTGGCCCTAAAAGAAGCTCCCTCTTTTTTATTTGTAGAACCCCAATTTGGATTCTCTTTTCCCATTTCTCCTTATTTTTTAATAGATAGTAGAACCAGATATGTTGAGCCCCAAAAAACTTTCATCTCAATTTTTTTACCTCAGCCCCAACTTTGGGTTTGATTAAACCTGTCCTTCTATTTAGGGTTCCCTTTTTGGGAATCTCCTCACAAAACTTGATATCGATAGGGCTTCCTCTTCGAGATTGACGCTGCCATTGAGAAGGAGTCCTTGCCCGAAGGGCCTCTTGAGATGTGGCATGTTGCTGTTGATTCTCACGCACAAACTCGGCTATTGAGAGCTTATATGTGGAGAAAGTGCAGTATCATGACCCCTTTTTCGTGGATGATGATAGAGGGCAGGGATGGTGGATGGTGCCATCACCATCACTTGGGGCAAGCTTGGGGAAACTGGACTGGAGGTATGAGGAAGTTAAAGCAGTAGTTGGGTTGTAAGATGGGTTCAAGTGCAAGTCAAGGAGCACCATCGCCTAAAGATGTAGGGTTCCAGCAGTTCTTGGAACCATTATTTGGAAGTCTTGTGCATTATCAAGAAACCATGTTGTGCCTAGAGTTTGTAGTTCAAAGGGTTGTGTTGCATCCTATAATTTTCTTCATAATTAACTACGATTGCATTCCCTTTCTTCGTATGGTTCCCCGATAGAACCCCAACAATGTTTCCATGAGGAACCCTCAATTAGGAAGATAATGTTGTAGCTTTGCTTGTGCACAAGACGATGTTGGATGGAGCTTGATTTGGAGATACTGGGAATGATGGCAACCCATCAAAAGATCATGTTAGAGGTAATATGATCTGACGTTACCTATATATGTGATGCTTCCTTGCCAAATTAGGTTTTCATAAGAAACCCAAAATTTTCTTGAACCAGATAACGAATACGTGATCCTAAAACTGATTTTAAATATGAATACATAATAAATATGTAAGAAAACTTAGAATTGAACTGCAGAACTATGTTGCCGATGACATCAAAGAATTAGGGTTTCATGAAATCCTAAAACTAAATTTCGAATATCTAACAAGTCACAAATATAAATCTTCAAGAATAAATCTCTGATAATCAAACCTACTCTAATACCATGTATAAAATGATGATACAGAAGCGTAATATCAGATAAAAAGAGATAAATAAGACGAAGAACAATATGATTTAACATGGAACCCTATTTCGTGAGGAGCAAGATGAAGCTACGTGAGAAGGCCTCAAAGGATAGGGCATTCTATATTGTTTCTCTAACCATTACACGTTGTGGTGCTTCTTATGTAGTCCTGCCATTAAGATCGAGTTGCACTCACAGTAGATGTGGGACTAAACCTGTGTATGTAATAATTGGACCCTTGAGGGATCCAATTGCTGATCTATACATAGAAACATAATCCAACAACAGTGGCATTCAAAGAGGGGAGCGGGCGAGCAAGCAACGCTAGATATGGAGGGGAGGGAGACGAGCTTGCAGTTGGCGCTGGAGATGGGGGAAGAAGGAGGATGGCAATGAGAGAATGGAGGCACATGTGTGTGTCACTGCACCGAATTTACAAGACATAGTTTACAAATGGAATACACATTTATATAATTAAGTATATTTTTTAATAATTTATTTATTGGTTTACAAAATTTTATTTGTTTTTTATATGTTAATTTTTGAAAATAAATGATTTGTTTTTTGCAGAATACCATAAACAATTTACAAAGAGAGCATGGATTTTACATATATCATAATAGTTGACATTATACATTTGTCGAACAAACTTGGTTAAAAGGTAAAAATAATTGATATATTGTCACTATGCTTCTCATTTTACAAATAAATGGACGAAATTTACAAAGAGATGATGAAAAATACATGAAACCACTAGAGTTTACAAATGATATTGTGAATGATGTTGGTTGAAAATTCAAATGATCATAATGAAAAACAGAAAATCTCAAATTTAGATAGTCTAAAAATAATAATTTAAAATATTGAGTAAAATTTGAAATTAGAATAAAAAGATGATTGAAATATACTTTTGGATGTAGATAGATGTTATCGTTGACTCAAGATCTATTAGCTACTGCAACAAGCTTTCCTCTACCCCTACATACATAGGTACGTATGCACACACACACACGCATACATGCATACATACTTGTATGTGTGTGTTTATGTAGTGAGAGAGAGAGAGCTTCAAATTATTTAGACAGGGTCTTTTTTATTAGAGAACAATCTGGCTGCATCTCTTAAATTTTGACCCAATGGATAAAATCAAAGAGATATGGATATTTTTTTATTATTGAGAGATCACTTTAGAAATTTTGATACTTTAAAATATAATATATAATAGAGGTATACGTGCATTCCAGATAAGGATTTGAACATGTCAATAGCAATCTAGGGCAAAGGTAGTTAGAGGCAAAAGAAGAATTGATTCTTTTTATCTATTTATATTAATGGGGAGCATGTAAGTTAGAAGCCATGGCTCAACCATGAGGGTTCAGTGAGGAGGCTATCTCTCTTTCATTCAAAGAAAGATGCGACTATGTCAATACCTGCAAGAGCATTCTCTTTCCCTCTATTGCACTTAAAGCAAATCATTGTAAGAAGGAGTGCACGCATTGGGGATGCATGGAGGGCAATGGGCGGCGTGTGGAGGGTGGCATTTGGGGTTTCATGGAGGAGCTATTGAAGCATAGAAGACCAAGGCCATCACATGTGGGCATCGCTTCTATCACCAATACTGCGATCATAATCAACTTGCTCCACCACCAATATTGTTGCCATCATCCTTCCCCAATGGCGCACACCATCACCATTACCATCGCTCCACTGCATTCTTTCCTCTCATCATGCCACCATTACCACCCCCTCTTATCAATGTCATCATACAATCAGAATACATATTTTAAATAATCGAGTAATAATTTACGTAAACAGATATTGATTTTATAAATTTATATTTTATTTTATGTGCCACGTTTTTTTAAAATAAATGATATATTTCTAATGTCCTTTTCATTTTCCATATCACCATACAAATCTCTAAATAAGAGTACACAATCTACATTAGGTTTTACTTACGATTTGCCAAATAATGTTGATTGAAAACAATCAAATTACTTTTAATAGACTTTTCCCATTGCTGAACACTAAACATAACTTAGGGTTATAAATTCTACGTAAAATCCTTGGAGTTCATAAATTATCTACCTTGAATAATGTTGGCTGAGCGAATCGAACATCGATAAAAGAAACACGACATCACAAAAAGGCCAAAACTATTTGACATAAAAATTATAATTTGAAATATTAGAAGAAAATTGAAAGTGAAAAAATGATATAAATACCCTTTTGGATGAAATAATTAAATTTAGATCTAATGGGCTATTATCAATCATGAAAGAACTTACCTTATTTAAAGGCCCACACACATAATTGTATATTTGCATACACATAAGAAACTTTGTGGCTGATGTAAGAGATGAAATTGCATATTTGTAAGATAAAAAAATGATGAAGGTCTATCTTAACTTAAATTTTGCCATTCATAGGGAGAACATACCTCTTTTACAATTTGAAGTATTCATTATTTTTATAAATGCTTATCTAGTTACCAAATTAATTTTGAACTTATTTATTTTAACAAGTTTTTTTGTTGAGTTCAATTGTTAATGAATTATTATCGAATTATATTTGAATGTTTGTTTTCTAAATGAACTTAAACATGAACATATGTTACTAAACTTTTTACCAAATCATATTTAAACTCAAACTTTCTTATCGAACTGAACTTGAACATAGATTTTTTTATTATAGTTTAATTCAATTAGCACCTCTACCTGGACAGTAGATACATTGCACAATCATTGGATCATCAAACGAGTACAATATTACATATTTAATATTTTCCAATTTTATCCTTCCACTTACCGAAGTAGGGTCACATAATGAGAAAGAGGATGTCCGCATGCGAATTCAAACCAAATTTATAGGGGAATTAAACATTTTTCATGGAAGCTTAAGATAGATAATCACATTACTTTGAGGAGATAATGACATAATGGTGACACATTTTGCATTTTGATGTTATTCAGTTCTATTGATTGTACAAGTACCCACAATTCCAATTGTTGCATGGGGGCATTTGCCCCAACATGTTTGCATATAGCAATGCCTATCCATTCTCTTTCTCCTCAATTTGTAGTAGTTGTTGCATAATATCAAGAATAAACACGAAAAAGTAACGAATTAAGAATGTGAATAGTTGTTACATGAGTCTTTTGTAGAATTTAACGATGGATGAAAATAAACGTATACAATGCAATTTTGTAAAGGTAAAATGGAGTTGCTCCGGTCCCTAGTGGAGCTAAGTTAGATTCTCCCACTTTTTTTTAGTTTTTTGTTAGATATTTTTGTAACACTTGTAGGGTTTAGATCACCTAATATAAACTTGTCCTCACTCAAAATTCAACTCAATTCGAGATCGTATTCCATTGATCAAGTCTATCAAATTCAACGATCTCTGAATTACTGAGAATTGATCACTTCTAGACAGACTAAGCAGGAATCTCCGTTTCTCATAAATTTTGAAATACATATTCCTCTTGTCAATTTAAAATATACATCCCCCCCCCCCCAAGTGTTATAAAGCTCTACCTTATGTAACTCCATTTTACTCATTTCGTAATCATCAATCACTAGAAGAAATTAGACCTATGACAACAAATAATTTGAATATCCATTGTCATATCTTCCGATGTTAAATGCATAACAAAGAATAACAACGTTGCTATGATTCATTATTAGAAATGTAACAACGACTATATACTAACCATTGACAATTTAAAGAAGCAAGGAATATTATTCGTTGACTACTGATGACATGACAACGAATTTGTTGAACATTCGTTCTTAAGCTATTCAAAACATTCATCGCTAGAAACCCTTTTTTATCGGTGGGCAAGCATTTTGCATTTTCCATTTCAATAGGAAAGATTTAGCTTTCCAATAAGTCATAATTTACATTAAATATGTAATCATATGTTAACAGTACGTCTGGGATCGTGTAAGATGGTTGTAAAACGGCGCAAAATTGATTCACTCGAATTAAATTATCTCGTGATCACCAGAAAAAGCCTTCTTTTTATGCTATTAAGTAATCACCAGTGCCCTCTTGATTTCGCTAGCGGTCTCTTTTTGAGCTCGAACCCAACAAGTTGTCAGGGCTAGTTTTCCTCGATAACGGACCGAAGACGTAAGCCCGGGACGTTACACTTTCTCTTCTCCCTCTCTCAGTTGAGCTATGCGTACACAAAACCTGTAAGAACGAAACTTGGGATGTGGTGGACATTCCAAAGAGTGCTCATCTGGTTGGTTCCAAGTGGGTCTTCACCATTAAGTATAATTCGACTGGAAAAGTGGATAAATTCAAAGCACGTTTAGTTGCACGAGGGTATAGCCAAAAGTACGGGATAGATTATCTCGAAACCTTTGCTCCTGTGGTCAAAATGAATACGGTCCGTGTTATTATCTGCTTGGCAGTTCAATTCTCTTGGAAGATGTATAAACTGGATGTCAAGAATGGGTTCTTAAACGGGAATCTCAAAGAAGAAGTTTACATGAAGATGCCTCCTGGATATGGCGAGCTGATCAAGTGTTGCAAATTGAAGAAAGCATTGTATGGCCTCAAGCAGTCACCTAGAGCTTGGTTTGAGCGGCTCAGGATTGTAATGGTCACTAATGACTATTACCAAGCTAATGACGATCATACCCTCTTCATCAAAAGAGGGGGTGACAGAATATCCATTCTTTTGGTATATGTTGATGATATGATTCTGACTGGTAATGATGATGCAGAAATAATCAGCATAAAACGAGTTCTTGCTACAGAATTTGAACTAAAAGACCTAGGCAAGTTGAGGTACTTCCTGGATATTGAGATGGCAAAGTCCCCTGGAGGTTTATGTTTAAATTAGCGAAACTATGCACTTAATTTACTTCATGACTCTGATCTGATCGGATGCAAGCCGGTCTCTACCCCTATAGATGCTAATCATAAACTCAGCAAAACAGATGGTGAACTTCTTTCTGAAGCAAAAAAAGGAAGGTATCAAAACTCGTTGGAAAATTAATTTACCTCACTCTCACAAGACCTGACATTACCTATGCTGTAAATGTGGTCAGCCAGTTCATGCATGCTCCCACCACTGTTCATATGAATGCTGTCATCAGAATCTTATGCTACGTTAAGAATTCCCCAGGCAAAGGTCTTTTTTTCCGAAACATGATAATGTAAGCATTGAAGGTTATACTGATGCGGATTGGGCTGGATCTGTTGATGACAGGCGATCAACATCAGGGTACGCAGTTTATCTATGTGGTAACCTTGTCATATGGCGAAGCAAGAAACAGAATACTCTATATCTAGTGCTGAAGCTGAATACCGGGCACTTGCAAATGGGGTTACTGAGGTCATATGCTTGGAACTTCTGTTAGCAGAGTTGGGCATTGAACCTCTCATGCCACTGAAGATGTTATGTGATAATAAAGCTGCAATAAACTTGGCAAATAATCCTATTATGCATGACAGAACGAAGCATGTGGAGATTGACAAACACTTCATCTGTGAGAAGATTGACAATGGTCAGTCGTGTCTTCCTTACTTGAAATCCGGTGACCAGATTGCTGATTTCTTCACAAAGGGGCTGCCTACGGTGATTTTTGAGCAAAATGTAAGCAAGTTGGGCATGGTCGATATGTATGCCCAACTTGAGGGGGAGTGTTGAGTTGTACTGCCTAAATGGGTAAACGGATCTTTGGATGAGGGACCGTTTACCCATCGTCTTATAAAATGTACTCATCCCCCTATTGGTTTCTTAACCTAGTGAAGAGAGAATCTTAATCCCTTGAGAAGGTGATTAGGGTTCATGTGCGCCCCCGTGGTTTTTCCCTCATCGTAGGGTTTTCCACGTAAATCCTGGTGTTAATTCTCCTGTTCCTCAACCTTCTCAGTCAACAGAGAAGCATTTGAACTGGTATCCATCGGCCTGATTTCCCCTGTCTGTGCTCATATTTATTTGATGTCAGTTCAGGTTTGAAAATCCACATGTACTGTGAAGCTGACAGTTTTGTTTCTTCCCACATGAACGGTCCATCCGTATTTAATTGGAAGAAGAAGAAGATTAGTATCCTTGATGCGGTTCCGTGCCGCTGGAAATCTCTATCCCTTTGACATTGGAGTGCTTCGCTTTCAATGCTTACATGATCTGCTGGTCAATGGTTGCGATTCCGACCGCAAAATCTAACTGAAAGTGAACTGCAAATATGAGGGAAAAACAATTATCAAAATCTCAGCATTTAGATGATGATTTAATGACAACTGAGTTGGAATCACTGCCAGTTAAGACGAAACTGTAACGAAAATATCTCAACCAATCAGCAAATGAAACAATCAAAGGATTATTGGAATATATTTTCCGACGGTTGGCCTCTCATTAGGAAAAATGCAAATTACTGATGGGTGTTTGACTGTGAAAAATTGTTTTCCTAACAATTAATGTCACTCTAGGAATGGATAGTCTTCAAGTAGCCGTGACAGTCCATAAACTGTCTGCAATAATCTTTGTTGACCGTGAAAATATGTAGCACCCGTCATGATATCTAGCACCTCAACTCCAAACATAGTGCAACATCTACAATTCACGAAGTGTGGGTGTGGTTTTTAAGTGATGGAGACTACTACTTAACAACTTGAACTTAAGCATTTTGGGTAATTGTTAATGTATCTAATTGGACGTTACATGATATTTTAAGTAAACCATAGAACCATTCTTCGCATCCTTTCAGAAGATCAAAAGAAACTCCAGTATTCACATCTCATTTCACATTTCACAATATACGCATGTATGCTTATACATCCAAACGAATAAAAAATAACTAACAAACGTACTATGCAACTATCTCAAAACTATTTTCTTTTAACAAAGATAAGCAGAGTAGCAGCATATTGAAGACAAATGGCATAACATGGGACGGAGGTGGCATTGTATGAGACTAGTGATGACATCACGATGGAGGGGTCAATGGATTGTGATTGAGGGGAATAACATTGTGCAAGGGGCAACATCAAATGGACTGAGAAAGAATTGGGATGAATATTGTTGGTCAAGAGTGAAATGAGAGAGAAAGAAAGACGGAACTTGAAGGGAAATAAACGAGCATGGCTTAGAATTTTACAACTTATAGTCATACTTTATTATTTTGGAGATTTAACATTCGACTTTCAAGAGAAGAAATGTGGTAGGAGGAGGACTTGTATCCAAGATTGGTATGAAAGAAAAATGAGATGAATGGCAATGATTATGGTCATTCAGGAGTCCAGAATGATTGTACACATATATTATATATGTGTGTAGTGTGCATGTTTGTTTGTTTGTATGCATGCATGTGTATATGTATATATGTATGTATATGTGTGTATTAACGGATTGAATCGCATCGGTTTTTATCAAATATCCAATCCAATCCATACTTGAAAATATTTGAAAAATTCCAATCCGATCGATCCATTAGAATGATAAAATCAAACGAATCCAATAACGTCAGACTGTATTTGTGTGCATCCCTAATTCTTTCTGTCATGTTTGACAGTTTCTTTCATATAATGACAAATTTGACCATGAATGATTATTTTATTTCCAAATATTCCCCTTACATCCCCTCTCCATCATGGAGGTGGTCTATTAATTAATCTAGAATCTAATGGCGAAGAATTTTTCGCACCGTGCTGGTGACGATGGGCAACTGAGGACGAGGAACGGTTTCAGAGGTTCAGCTCTTCTTCAGCGAGGCCTTATGGATTTGTTGATGTTCATGGATGCTTGGATTACGTACATAGGTGCTCAAGTGACTAATTGCAGAGAGGAGGATGGTGGAGCTAAGGGTGATGAGGGATGATGAGGGCTTGGAGGCGGAGGGCGAGAGCATCAATGAGGAGGAAGGAGTTGAGGGTACATGAGGGATGACGAGGGCTTAGAGGAGGAGGGTGAGGGCGTAGGGGAGAAGGCAGAGAGTTGTAGGAGGGACTTAATAGGAGGGAGGGGAAGGTGAGGGTAGAAAGGAGGAGGAGCGAGCCGAGGGCGACGAGGGACGAGGATTGCCTAGAGAAGGTGGGCGATGGTGTCGGATAGGAGGAGAAGGGTGGCGAGAGGGCCTAACAGAGGAGGGAAACGAGCAAGAGGGAGTCGAGGGCGGTGAGGGAGGGTGAGGGCGTAGGCGAGGGGGAGGGTGTTGGGAAGGAGGTGGAGGGTGGTGGGTAGGCCTGGGGGAGGAGGTCAAGGGCATATGCGAGAGGGAGGTCGACGAGAGGGCCTGGAGGATGAGGAACGGGAGGGGAGGGTGTCACGGAGGGCGACATGAGGTCCTAGAAAAGGAGGGCGTTGGGTTGGAAGTTGGGGGCGGTGGAAGGGCTTGGAGGAGGAGGGCATCGGGGAGGACATGGAGGGCAGCAAGAGGGCCTGTAGAAGGTGATGGATGTAGGGCGTCAGGGTGGAGGTGGAGGATAGTGAAACGACTTGGAGGAGGAGAGAGGTGAGGTTTAGGGTTGAGTTAAGTGAAGTAAAATAAAATAAATATCGGTCGTTAGATTTTGTCTATTCAGATTAACTCAAGTGATTAGATGAGTTAGTGGAGCCAAATAACAGAAGGTCATATATATAAGACGGGCATCTATTCAGGGTTTTTGAGTGTAATTCACGATTATTCAGGATTATGTATGTAATTATGAATGTATAAAGGGTTATGGGTGTAAATATCGAAGATATATATGTATGCACATCTGTATGTATATGAACGTATATCTGTAAATGTACATATACATGTATGTGCATTTATATGTGAACATGTACATGTGTATATGCATATATGTTTATGTGTATGTATCAAATTGAATAGAACTCTTTCGGAATGAGTTGATTTTAATTCAGATCCAACTTGTTTGAAAATCAAATTCAAGAGCCAAACTCATAATTAGTACATTTTATTTTGAATCATTTTTTTATTTTTTATGGAACAAATGTTAATCAAATTCGAACGATTTTATGTCAAACGTAAAACCATACACCGAATTTGGATCAAGTCCGAGTCACAGAAGACCATGTGCTGATTAATGTTTATGATCGAATCAAAGACTTTGGAAGTTGGTCGTTTTCCTTTATTACTTTGGTTCGGGTAGGTGGACGAGCCCAATGTCTCGGACTTTCCCTTTCACTAGCATGCAGTGAGTTTTTAAAATGTATGTATATATATTATATTGTTGGATTAAGACTTGTTTTCTATTTGATGTTGCCAACCATTGTTGATTTGTAGATGATTTGGACGTTCATTCAAACCAGTATCAGTTATGGATGCTAAGCATCTTTCATCCAGACGAGAAAACACACATAATCCTCCAGGAGTCCATGGATATCACCCAATCCTATTAAGATTCATGTTTCTTACGTAAGATTTTGTTATCAAGCGACATAGACGGACATCGCGATTATCAGTTAAAAATGTTCAAACCTTCGAAAGAAACGAAGGCGTGATAAGCGATGAAGAAGACCAGAGACGTTTTAGAAGGAAGCCGTACAAGAACCTGATGTTTCCCGATCCATTGCTTATTCAGAAGTCGTGCGAGATGAAAGTCTATTGCATGACCATAATCTTTACTACCGATTTTTTCACACTATCCCGTCCTATTCGTGCCGGGTTGGGAAGGACATCCATGTCCATTGGAGCCGTGAACTGATGGATCAACGTTACCTGTGATCTTGCGAAGACTTGAATGATATTGCGAACCAACTTTCTTTTAATATTAATTGGTTGTCACTCTCGGTGAAGGTGGCAGTATCCTCCCTGCCTTGGTGTGCTGCAACTTATGGCTATGGAGTTTGCGTGTCTCATTTGAAGACGTCCATTTAGCTCTCCCTTTTCCTCTATAAATTTCTCCCAACCCCCTCCCTCCTCGCCATGTGTCGTGGCCACACCTCCATTTCTTCCCAACGATCGAATCTTTTTCTCCCTCAATTACCATTTCCGATACACATCAATCGAAAACAGTAAGTGGGTCGATGATATCCCTCGAGTTTGCTAATGGGTTCCGTTTGTTTCTTTTAGAAATGATCTATGTTGCATGGATCTATATTTTTCTTGCGAGTTAGTAAAAAATGTAGACATTATATATTTATACATACTCGTGTTGCGTGAAAAATATATGTTCGATAAGACCGAAGTTAGTGGATATCTGCTGCCATGACAGCACAGGTGCAGGCAGCACTAATTGCTTGGAAATGCTCCTGCTGTCGTCCAATGGACTGGGAATGCTTCATGTCCATGTACGATAAGCATTTCCCTGAGAAAGATGCGAACTTGATCCCCCCTGTGTGGAGCTCACATGGAACTGATGGCTCCCATTTAAAATCTTGTTCTTCGCCTCAGCTTTAATAGGAGACGTGCGTTTGCCTTTTCCTTCATATTGATATATTTAAGGTATCCCTTACAGGAATCGGTGCCTTCTTCCTGTTTTCTCCTCCGTCAGATCAGATAAACATTGGTCTTTTGCAGTTTTTGGGTAAGGAATTGGCTTTGTGATTCGTAATCCATCGTTTTAATCTTTATTTGTGGGGTATGTATTGAAATCATCAACCCGCAGATTCACTTGAACATGCTACTTGATGCAGGTTTAATCCCTGACCATGGAAATCACGGATCGCACACCATCGCGGAAGCAGGTCTGCCCCGACAAGCTCCCGTCTCTCCTGAAACACACGGCGGCCGAAGCCGTTGTCGGCTTCGATAGTGTCTCTAATAAGAGCCAATCTTCACTTACATCCGATCCATGCGCAAGTCCATTGCGAAACCAAGTTGTTGGTTCACAGATCACATCATCAATTAAGGTAGCAAACACCATACAATTGGTTTACACGCACTCAGTAAGGATATGCGCAGATTGACTCGCGCGTTCATAGTCGAGCACGTATGGCAACATTCGTGTTTGTTCATGTTCTTGTGCTGCCGAATTTACTGTTTTTGACTTAGTTGCAAATCTAGTTAAAGAATTTAGCTATATGTTAAGTATTAGACAGAGCATTATGATTCTGAGAAGTTGGGTTTGCTAGTGGCTACTGCCATTTGTACATTAACCCCATTAATTTTACAGACCAGAATGTTGGATGTGGTTCTGATTAATCAACCGAGAATCTGGATTCCAGTTGATGATTGTGGGTAATCTTGCTGTTGCTCACTGTTCTGATTGATTATTTCCGCAAATTTGTGTTCCTTTTTTTGGTAATCATCAAGATATCGATCGATTAATTTGTCAGTATTCTCTGCTTGCTTATGTTCCTTCCCTCTGGTTCTCATCCCAGGAATCTGAATCCGCGGACGTAGGCGAGCAAGATCATGTCCATGTTTCTCATCACATACATTCGATCTCTATCAGCATGCCATCCTGTCCTACCGGAGTTAAGACGATCGAGTTCGATGGAGCCCTTTCTGAAAAAGAGATCGAAAATACTTCGTATGATCATCGCGTCAATAGCTCCCAACACCCAAAGCAGTTGTTCTACTCTCAGCCGATACCGGCGAACATGTCCCAGAACGACAAATGTTTCGACCCGTTTAAAACGTGGTCAGGTCGGCTGGAGAGGCAGATTTCCAATTTGCGTGGAAAACCGCAGGAACCGCCCTCTGATCCTACTGATCTTCCAACCAATGAGATCCAGGTTCTGCCGGTGGATCGCTATTTCGATGCACTGGAAGGGCCGGAATTGGACACTCTGAAGGTTTGCTATCTTTGAGACTGAACTGGTTTTTTTCCTGACATCTGAATGCTGAACATCTGAATGTTCTTTTGTGTTTTTCTCAGGCATCCGAAGTTCCGGTCCTTCCCAAGGACACGCACTGGCCGTTCCTCCTCCGCTTCCCGATATCATCTTACGGTATATGTCTCGGCCTCAGCAGCCAGGCGATCCTGTGGAAGACATTGGCGACGTCCCCATCGATAAGCTTCCTCCACGTGAACCTCACATTCAACTTGATCCTATGGTGCATCTCCCTGGCACTGCTGGTACTAGTCTCATCCATTTACCTCCTCAAGATCGTCTTCTACTTCGAAGCTGTGAAGCGCGAGTACCACCATCCTGTCCGCGTCAATTTCTTCTTTGCACCTTGGATCGCTTGCCTCTTCTTGGCTATCGGTGTGCCTCCGTCGATCGCAGGGAAATTGCAAGCGCCTCTTTGGTATGTCATGATGGCGCCAATTCTCTGCCTAGAGCTCAAGATCTACGGTCAGTGGATGTCGGGAGGGCAGCGAAGGCTGTCGAAGGTGGCCAACCCTTCGAACCATCTATCTATCGTGGGGAACTTTGTGGGTGCGCTGCTCGGCGCGTCCATGGGTTTGAGAGAGGGGCCTATCTTCTTCTTTTGCCATAGGATTGGCACATTACACTGTGCTCTTTGTTACTCTCTACCAGAGGCTTCCGACGAACGAGACGCTCCCCAAGGAGCTCCATCCGGTGTTCTTTCTGTTCGTCGCGGCGCCGAGCGTCGCCTGCATGGCATGGGCTCGGATTCGTGGGGATTTCGACTACGGATCACGCATTGCTTACTTCACTGCTCTTTTCCTATATGTATCCCTTGTAAGTTCACCTTCCAATTCAACACGTACCATTTCTTGAATGTTTGTTTGCGAGCAATTGAATTCGATTTCCTTCTATTTTGGATTCACAGGCAGTCCGGATCAACTTCTTCCGCGGATTCAGGTAATTGCGAGTGTAAAATATTTCCAAAAATCTTTCAGAAAACAGTTAAACAGTTTTTCAAAAAAAATTCCCGCCATGTTCCCCCCCGCAAATGATACCACATTCCGATGCAGATTCTCGCTGGCCTGGTGGGCGTATACATTCCCGATGACCGGAGCGTCCATTGCGACTATCAGATACTCCATGGAGATGAAGAACCTATTCACGCAATCGCTTTCTGTTGCTCTAACAGCTATCTCGACTTTCATGGTTTCAGCGCTTCTAGTATCGACAGTAGTCCACGCGTTCGTTCTGCGTGACCTTTTCCCGAACGACGTATCGATTGCCATTTCAGAGAAGAGATTGAAATCGAGGAGGAAGCATTGGCACCGAAGATCAGGGAGCTCCGATGAGAAGGATCACGGGGATGCTGGATCACCTGATTCTCTCAGAAGCCGATTAAGCGTCTGAAGTACAAGTTTTAAGTCTCAGATGGAATCATAGTGATTGGGAAAATTAGTCCTAGGAATGGTGTCATGCAGTTCTAGCAACATTCACATGTCTTTGATGTGCATTATGATTTTTTTTGAGATTAGCAATTTTTATCTGTTTATTTAATGACAGATCTCAGCTTCTTTTCTTCATCTGTGGATATCATAGTATGGCTCTAATGTACAATTAGACGTCAACTAATCAAGAAAGAAAGAGTATATTAATATATTACGTTACAGTTGATGTTGAAGGTTACAGGTATAGAACAATCAAATTATATACATATTGTCACGTCATGATATATTTCCCAATCCTATCAAAAGATTCTAGAAAAAAAGACATCACATATATGGCATCCCATGTATTTCACATGGCAAGTTAGGTCCATGATTAGAACATGTTTAGCAAATACGATCAAGATTATGACATAGCAAACATGAATCGGCACACTAAAAATAATAAAGAAAACGTCAGTCTGTTTGGTTGTCGGAATAATCATGTAGTGACAAATCTGATAATGTTGTCTCATATGATGTTGTCTGTCAAGTCATAATGGAATTGGATCATATTGTAATTTGTTAGGAATGAATTGAAATAAGAAATGGAAAGGATCAATCATATTGTAATTTGTTAGGAATGAATTGAAATAAGAAATGGAAAGGATCAATCATTCGATTCCATATTTTGATGTAGCATAGGATGATACACACACAATTTCAAATGAGGCTGGTCCTTCATTTGGAAAAAAGCTATTATTCTTGACTTGAAGGATTTATATCTAACGTTCCAAACAAATACCACTTCAAACCTAACATCAATACCATGAGTTCTTTAATTTTATTCATTTTAGGACGTGTGTTGAATTTAAAGTAAATTAAAAAAAAGGAGCCCAAATAAGTGTCAATTCTCAATTAAGGGTCTCAACTTTCAATTGTATCGCAGCGGAGCCGGAGCCTAATCTTACCTTTTTGTCTCAAATATATGCCTAAGTAAGCTTTCATGACCCTTGTATGTCAATGCTAAACCCCAAAGTTGTAATTACAAGCATCTATTTGTTACATTTGAAAGATGATGCTCTTAATTGCAAATCGACGTATAGTTGGATTTTTTTGTAATTTACCCTTAATTTTATGTTATTTTTATTAATAATCTTTCACCAAACTACTCTCATTTACTCACCGTGATTTTAGGAAAAGCTTCTCTACCACCTGTGTGATTTATTATCTCTAATTTGGATATTTATTGTGAATTATCCTTTCACTAATGATTGGAATGTAACAAAGGATGGTGGATCTGTTGGGTACCCAATCCCAATCCGCTCCATATATTGATCCAAAATCCGTACCATTTATTTTTGGACATGTCATGGGTTTAAAACTTGCTACTTCTGTAGGTACGGGTTTGAGTTTGGGATTTGCAATTGAGTATCCGAACCTGAACCCTCCTTGAACTAGAACAAATATACATATACATATACATATGCATATACATATACACATATGTACGTGTGGGGTTTATGTGCTTCACGCTATTCAAGCTAGTCAAACCTAACCCGCATCTAATCATTTTCAACCAACCTATTATGAAAGTCTCGCTATAATTTATCGCGTTCATTCCCTAGATTTATTTATCTTTTATTATCTCTAACATAAATATAGTTTCAATCCAGAAGAGATAAATCATCCAATTAATATAATTCCATGACATTTTATGCACATATGTTGGACATATATGAGGTCACCAGATTGACTTCACATAATATGTGTTTCCCACAAACTAAATGTCAAATTGTTATACATCGTCAATATTTCCATTCAATATATATCTCAAGCATCGATCATCAAAATAATTCATTCTCCTAAATGATTTAGAATTGACCATGCGTTCGATTACGTATGTGAACTTTCTACATAGCTTACATTTATTATTTTTCTATGAGAATATAGTGCATCTATGGTTAGTTTAGGATTTGATTTTTTGGATATGTGGATACACATTGGGTACATAGATGCTCGATGGATATATGAGTATCCGCTTAAACTACCCATTGAATTAATGGGTGGGTTTAGACAGTGGTTTTATAAATGGGTACATGTTTGAAAATGTAACATGCATCGAACCCGTCTCGTTGACATCCATAGATGTAACCCACAAATTAAATTTTATTATCGATAATGCAACCAATAGAATGTATCTCACAAATTATATATATAGCCGCTAATAATATTTAAATCTATGAACGCTTGTATTTCTTAAATAATTGTTGTTGATATTTACATGTTTCATTTTACTTTTCTTGTGGTTTACCAATAATGTAAAATATACCTACATTTATTAAATAGAAATCAATTTGTTAGACCGTACCATTTTGTGTATATTGCGATATGTATTTTGTATAATTGCAAAGGCATTTATTAATCTAATGTCCATGTTTGTAAATTAATATTCATTAATAGATTTTCTAATATGTATGAGTATCGTTCCAGAAATATAAATGTTCGTCTTCTCTTTGCAATTCTCTGCCTCCAAATTGCAAATTATTCCCATTCTAAATAGAAGTTTCATTAACTATTTCTTACAAAAGTACAAGGGTTTTTATCATTTGTACCCCTCAAATTCCGTGATATAAGTTATACCCTTCCCTTTTTGTAATGTCAGTTATGTCCATTTATTCTTAAGAACTTCACATTTCTTTCATTTTCTAATATCACTTATGTCCTTACTTTACCTTAACAGAAGGGCAGAAGTATGAATTCTGTAAGAATTTGGAGAGAACTATCATTACCATAAAGGGCATAACTGATATTGCAGTAGCTAAGGGCATGCGTGATAAAAATCCAAACTCAAAAATAATGTTAAATTTTACCATGCATAATGAGTGCATTTTGAAAAATAACATTTGCTGATGTTTACATGTTTTGTTTTACATTTCGTGTGATTCAAAATAGGTGCTTGTAATGTAATAGAAATAATTAGCATTTATGTCATATGTTCTATAATGTCTACATTTTTTCCAAAATTTATATAAATTTTCATGTTGTCTCTACACTTCAGTCGACCGAAATTTACAAATAATTCCTTTTTTGGATAAATGAGCAAAATTCAAATGTTTTGCGGTAGATATAATATAGAAACAATTGCACAATAATTAATTTCTCTAACTTTTCTAATGGAGTTTTTATCAGTTGTGTCCCTCTGAGATATTGCAATATCAGTTATATCCCTTTCTTTTTTGGAATATCAGTTCAGCTAACTTCTTCTGCAATGTTCGCTTGTGCCCTTCGGGTTACTTGCCTTCCATCCTCATCCCAAACATACATTAACTTTAGTATGTTAGGGTAATTAGATAAAAAATCGAGGGTAAAAAGACAATTTTCTTCTTCTTTTCTTCTTCTTCCTTCCACTCTTCATCCCTCCTCCCCCCTCCGTCCCTTCCTCCTCCTTCGACCACCTCCTTCTCTGCCTCTCCCCCTCCAGCACATCCTTCTTCCACCACCTCCTCCACCCCTCCCTCACCAGTCCCTCCTCCTCCTTCGACTACCACCTCCTCTGCCGCCCCCCTCTAGCCCCTTCTCGATTATATCATGAATGTTGCTGCTATACCTCCTTGTTGCTTGAATCGGCTAGGCGATGTTCAGATGCAAGGGGGCAAAGAGGAAGATGTCATGGTTGAGATGAACTCCTGCCAAGTAACCTCATTCCAGGTAACTCCTTACTCTCCTTCCTCTATTACTCTTCTTCCCATACTCCTCGTATTTTCTCTCTCCTCATTGCATCTTCATCTATTCACCAAATCACCAAAACTTTTATATTTTCACAGATAAATCATTCCTTCCGATCTGAAATATGATTTTTTTCAAAAATTTTAATTATTTTTTAGACTAATTAATCAAACATTTGAAGCTCCTAAACAAATATTTGGAAATCCCCCGTTGCAGCAGGAGATTTCTTTTCCATATTCTTCTTCCCAACTCATCTTCACTCCTCCACCTCCATTACACCCATTACACATCTACCCATCACCACCACCATCCTTTCATCCATAAAACACGTATCTTCTTCTCCAATCCTTCTACTTTTCACATACTTGAATCTATCACAACACACAATACCAAAAAAGTCATGATTAACATGCACATGGGGGCTCATCATGTGCACGTTATGTGCGTGCCCAAATGTTGGGAGAGCACATGATGTGTGCTTGCGGATCGACCTGTCGCAAGGGCAGGTAGACGAGCATCCATGTACATCAGATGCTCCCTCCATATCCAGGCGTGCACATATGTGCTCGCCCAACCGATGGAGAAAGGAAAAATCACTCCTCCATGCAATGGTGGGAAACTCTTTCTCAAATGGTGGAGCGTGACACAGAGGGAAGGTGGGGTGTGGTGGGGGACGTGGTGTGAAGGTGGCAATCAGGGGTTCTAGGGGTGAGGTAGGATCGACCTATGTGAGGGAGGGTGTATGAGGGTTGCGGGAGGAGGGGAGCGGGGCATGAGGGCTTCCGGAGGAAGGGAGGCGGTCTGTGGGAGGGAGGGTTGTGAGTGTGAGGGAGGAGGGATGCGGGCGTGAGAGTAAATGGTGGGAAAATCCAACCGACTAAGTTTAATGAGCATACAAACTAATAGAGCCAAGAACATTTGGGATTCCATTCTCGGATTTAAGATGACAAAGGCTTTTGGGAAATTGTTGAGAAACTGTTTAAAACTTCATAAAAGACTATGGCTTGAACACTCCTATCAAAATTATCTTCCCTGAAAAATAATTGTTTCACTAGGTTTACAAAGCAAATTATGGTTATAATTAATATTTTTGCTCAACTTAAAGAACTTAAACTTAATTTTTTGGAGCCATTATGTTTTCATTTAATTCTCAATGTTATCTTCATAGTACATACCATTTATATATTTCCTACAACACACATAAGAATTATTGCAATTCAAATGAGTTGTGGTGATGTGTATAGAAGGGATCAAGGAAGATAATGTTGAGAATGCCATAAGAAAGGGAATAAATGGAGAAGGAGGTAAAGCATCTTGAAAAGAAGAGGTCGGAATTTAAGAAAAGAAAATGTTTCTTTTGAGCATGTCAAAAAAGAATGTATCGAGTTCAAAGAATGTCTCACTCAATAAGGTATGCACTGAAGTCATGTTTGTCATGATCCAATTTCATTGACATTCCTTCTAATAGTTGATGGATTAACTCTAGTACTTCAAGTCATAATTTGAACTCCATGCAGAGCTTTCTGAGCACAATGAGACCGGTGAAAAAAGGGCAAAGCATCTATGTAAGAAATCACATGCCTTCACTGTTGAAGCAAGTGGAATGCAAAGGCGTGTTTTGGAAACTAGCAACGTGCTTGGTTCAGAAAATGCTTTTTTTATGTAACCAAGTTCGCCATATATTTAATTCCATATCCAGATCTTGTAAACTTAGATATAAATTTTTATTTGATAAGACACTTTTTCAAATTTTCAAGGATGATAATTTGATTGGTAAATGTGTCTTAGTGGATTAATTGTACATAATACTTTTGAATTGCATTTGCTTCAAGAGGGGGAAGATCTTTGTTGAAAGTAAGACATATTCAAAATTCAAAATTGAAATGTCTCAATCTAGATAATTGTTAAGAATTCTATCATAGGGAGCTTGAATCCAATTATGTTATTATTAGAAGATTTGAAATGATGCCAAGAAAGTGCATGTAAATAGCATCATCGATCACATAACAAGAATTCTTCCTGAAGAATGAGAAGCATGATAATATATGGTGGATTACCAAAGAGACATTGAGTTGATGCAATAAACATGGCATCATATTTGATTAATTATTGTTTATCTACCATGTTAGAAAGAGAGATTCCATAGAGAGTCTAGATTGAAATGGAATTAACTATTTCTCATTTAAGTGTGTATTGGATGCATATCTATGTTGACAATTTACAAAATGACAATGAAAAGCTGGATCAAATCAAAGAAGTAAAAATTTACTATGTTTCAACTAGCTATGTATATAAATTGTGAGATTTAGAAATAAGAAGCAAGTTATAATCGCAGAAGTTACCTTAAATCAGTCTTCCTTATATAATGATATATTGATAAAAGAAATGGGAAATGGAAAACATGACGCTATGAACTTTGATGAATCCTAAATAGAGCACAATATAAATAACAAAAAATGTGTAGCACATCCCATATAATGATTTGCAAACTCTAATGTTGAAGAAAATTAACAAAATTAGCAAGCTTACTATAATGTATTCACCTTCCTAGAATTTTCTAGGATTAGTAAAAAATGGCAAGCTCGTACGATTTGATGATTTAATACAAGATGCGATAAATAAGTAGTGAGAACTAATGATGGGAATGAGATTGACTCCCTCATGAACAACAAAACTTATGATTTAGTATTGTTACCTAAGAGGAAGAATGCATAGGACAATAAGTGATTTTAATGCAGACCATTTTATAGATTAGTGTCATTATCATTATGTGGGAGAGCATCGAACACATCTACTGTAGTTATATCCATTTCTAACTATGACAAAGATACTCAATAGTAAAACACATATTGGAATCTATTGCAATGTCACCTATTGTAAACACAAGAAAATTGACTTACAACAATAGAATAGCTAAAATATTCGTTGCCATATCTTTCATGCTAAATTCATAACAATGAACATTTGTTGCAAAAATTATATTTTGTCTTTGTAATTTGCAATAAATTTATTATTCATTGCTAAAGGTTCATATTACGTTGATTATCTAGTTGTCTTTTCTTATATGATTCATTGCTAGCACTATATTAACAACTACAATTTTCATTGCTAATTTAAAATAGGGAAAAATGGGGCTGCCCCCCAGGGTAGCCAACATGGCTGCCCCCACCCCATTTTTCGTGAAAATTTTTTAGTTTTTTGGAAAAATATCATCATGTATACTCATCCCTATATCCCTCCTATATGCCATTCGAATTTCGTCAGAAACAGAGACTCCTACGATCTCCATCCATATGTCATTTTTTTAACGGTCGCAGGATTTTTTTAAATCGACCCTCTCTGGATGGAGGCCATAGGAGTCTTTGTTTCTGACGAAAATCGAATGATATATAAAAGGGATATATGGATGAATATACATATCGATATTTTTCAAAAAAAATAAAAAAATTTGCCAAAAAATGGGACGGGGCAACCATTTTGGCTACCCCAGGGGGCAGCCCCATCAACCCCTTTAAAATATAAAGCAACAATATATATATATATATATATATATATATATATATATATATATATTATATGAGGAAAATGGGGCTGCCCCCTAGGGGGAGCTAACTTAGCTCACCCCGCCCTATTTTCTTCAAATTTTTTATTTTTTTTGAATTTTTTCCGTGAATATTCATCACTATATCCCTATATTATGTCATAAAAATTTCATGTGAAACAGAGACTCCTCCACCCTCCACCCAGACAGTCATTTTTTTAACGGTAACAGGATTTTTTAAATCGACCCCGTTTGGATGGAGGTCGTAGGAGTCTCTGTTTCGTATGAAATTTGAATGACATAATATAGGGATTTAATAATGAATTTACACGGTTTTAGATTTCAAAAAAAATAAAAAAAATTTGTGAAAAAGGGGCGGGGGAGCTAAGTTAGCTCCCCCTAGGGGGCATACACATTTTTCCCTATATATCTAGGGGGCATACACATTTTACCCATATATATATATATATATATATATATATATATATATATATATATATATATATATATATGACGTTACAGATTAAACTATGGAAGATATATCAATTTTATTGCATTGTGAATATAGTGACAAATATTATATGTTGCAAAATCACCATTTATACTTGAAAATAGCAAATGATACGTCCCGTTGCTATGCTACTAGCAATGTCTACATAACGATTCTTGCTTTTGTTGTCAAAATCACCATTGGCCGCTAAAGTTAGCAAGGATTAGACTGAATTTCGATGATAAAGATAATAGATAATCATTGTTATATTAAAAGTTGCTAGCAACAAAGTATATGACATTTGTTACCATGAGATAGTATTCATTATTATATTTAACAATGGACGATATATCGTATACAATCTTTTTATTGTAGCGCATCCATCGATACCATACTTGATACTACCTCGTGAACAAGGTCACATGAATCATCTCACAACTTGAAGGCGAAATCCCCAAACCTATTTTGTCTGCATGGTCAAATAAAAATCACTTAAAATTATCAGTTGATTAAGCAAATTTACCCACTCAGAGGATCAAATCTAAAGGTGCAATTGCCTTGACAAGCATTTTGCAGCCTACTACAGTTTAGGGCCCATGGGCTTATTATCTGTGTGGGCTGTTAAATGGGCTTCGAATCTAAGGGCCTGAACCTAAGAAATCGTAGAGTCTTCTTGAATAAAATAAGGGCCTGTCTTTAAATAAAAAGTCGAAATTGCAATATAATCATCCCGAAATTGCATGAAGTTTTTGATTTCAAAAAGAAGGTAAAATACTATTCATATTTTAAAAGGGAGAATTAGACATAATAATATTTATTAGGACGTTTGAGCATAAATAAATAAATAAATAAATCGCAATAGAATTTTGAATTTCTGTCAACTTGAGGGCAAATCTTAAGTTGAAAAGTTAACTAAGCTGCAGTCGACATTCCCGAAATAAATGGTATATTCTAGTAACTCAAAATATATTTAAAAAAGAGTTTATGTCAGAGGTGAAGATAAATTTCAACAGAGATTAGTATTTGATATCTTACCAGAATAAATTAATGATTAGCAACTAACTAAACAAGACACCGAGAATATTATTTTTTTAACAGAAAAATGCTGGTAAGCCATTTTTTTTAACTAAAAGAGAACCACACGTATTCTACTAGGCATCAAAATATATAATTTCTCTATTATTAGGTATCTTTATATTTCTTTCTTGTATTGTTATTTTTATTTCAAAACCAACATGGACCATTTTAATTTGAAATAGGGTTAAAAAAATTAGGCTTTGTAGGCCCATAGGGCAAAATATGTAAAATTTTGATGTTCTAATTTTGGTGATTGACCAGAGCTTATCTTCAGATCTTCCAATAATCGACATCTTTTGGCACAACATGTGATACAACAAGAACTATTCCAAACATGAATCCAAAAGCTAGCTTATTGTGAGGTGACTAAGCTAATTATAGATCCTAAAGTCAATCATTCCATTCTCAGATGATGACAAATTGGTACCACTATTATATATCTCAACAATAAGCAATCAACCATGAAGAACACACACAATTTTACTTGAAAAAATCTCACCCGATTTAGCGGAGAACGAACTATAGGAAAAGAGAAGTTCTATTATGAGTAAAAAAAGAAGAGTACATATACAAGAATTCTAGGAGGTGACAGCTCTCCCATAATGAGATTCTCTGATGACTCACGCTGAGAATGAGATTTTACATGGAAAAACCCCACCCGATGTAGTGGGGAAAGAACCACAGGAAAAGGGAAGTTCCACTATGAGTAAAAAACAAGAGTACATATACAAGAATTCTAGAAGGTGATGGCTCTCCCAGAATGAGATTCTCTGATAAATCATGCCTTAACCTTACAATACATATATAGGGATAATTGGTAAAAAATGCTAATCGTAGCAAAAATCCATACCTATTAATCGGGTAGCCGAGACCCTTTTACGGAATGTAATCGGATCGCAAAGGGCTCAATACTTCAAGGTATATCCCGGCAAACAATTCATCAAGCTTAAGCAATTAGAGACAAAAGATAGCATTGAACAATGTAGAGCTTTATGTAAATTTATTGATCAAAATGGTAAAATATTTGCAATTGTTGCCTCATTGATTATTATTCTTTTTTCTAATATTTTATGCATGCACTTTGAATTTAGATGCAAGCTCTTCTCCCAGAGGATTTATAAAAGAAGTCTACAAGCACTACTTCGAAAGCCAAGAAAGTGAAGTCTATTCCACGAGGTGTGATGGTCATTTTTTTGTTTTCCAAGTTTGTAAGATGGACCAATTTAATTTTTTTCCTTAAAAAAAGAGATATTATATGGATATGATTTTTGTGTGTGATAAGTTATAAAACCCCCTTTGGTGGGTAAGAACATTTGCATAGCTATCAATCAAATTTCAGTTACTTGTCAATACTTAAAACTGCAAGGGATAGAAACTAAGTCATACACATGGTTTATAGACCCTCAATGATTATGAGGACAAAGAGGGATGGTTCAACAAAGTAGATGCTGGGTAGGGGGCCTCGAATATGCCGGTCATCTAGGGTTCAGTAGTGAGGCAGGAGGACCAGCGACACTTGAAGAAAAAGGTTGTGAAAATCATGCTTTTTGGGTTGTCACAAGGGATCTTACTATGTATTCGAATACGTGTCTATTTCTTTGACACGAACCGATGACCTAGATGTTCAAATACTAACATGAGCAAAAGAAAGGCTAAAGAAAGAAAATTCATGAAAATTTCATAATGGTAGGGGAGGGAGGCAAGGCTTCCCCACTAATACAACCCATTGGCATAAAGACAAAAATATGAATGTGGCCATTTGCCCATCATGTGAAATGAAACCCTACACCCTCCATCATGTGAGAGTGCTATGGGATCCTTGTGCCCTCCACAGCCCATGAACATGAGTTGTCAATTATAGGAGGATCATTGTGGCCCATTGGACCCACCAAATGGGCCTAAATTCAGCAGCCTTCACCTTTGTTGTAAACCAAAGGGCATGGTAGCGATTTGTGTTGTACTACGCGAAGGGTCGATTCGATTTCATGATAAGAACAAGGGGATACCAGACGAATGTCTACCCCGCTTCACATGTGAATGCTAAATGACTTCTAATCATACAAGGTTTTCTTGCATGATGTGAGCAGTGGATGTAAGCGTACATTCTCTTCTGTGTGTTGATTGATCGGATTCGTTTCCACAGTTCTTTCGTTACAGCTGTATATCCACCTAATGTCGGTGTCTCATCTTCGGTATAGAGGATATACCTATGGAATTGTAGGGACCCTGCGCAAAATAATAGATAATGGGCCATTGCGAAAAGTGGGGCCATCTAAAGGATAACCCTAATCGACATGTTTATTTTAGTAAGAGGTTATCATAAGGAATAAAAAACAAGGCACAAATCCTAGTCAATCATAAACTAGAAGCCTCCTTAAACACAACATAATATAAGATCAGAAACTTAATGAATGTCACTATATCAACAGTTGGAGACATATTTATGAAGGCGAAAGGAGTATCCCAAAGGGTGTATATGCAATTAAAATCTCTTGAGGAGGGGGGCATATGCAAATTTCCTGCATAATACAAAGTTGCATGGTCCTGAACACAAGTGGATGGAGGTTCGTGATAGGAATGGGATCGAATAGATATGGAACAAGATGGAGCAAGGAGTAAGTATGTCTATCTCGGCTATGCAAAAGCAAGACAAATATAGAACATGAGATCTAAATGGAGAGACACACACTCCCAACCTTTGGACTGATGCTCGACACCTTTGAAGGAGTTGCTTAAAGAGAAAGACCACTTACCCAACATTTGGAATAAATCTTTTTTGAGGGTCTCCATAAGTCTAAAGCTTATGATGTCAACTTCACTCGTCTGTCTCTCTTGAGTTGTAGATCTTTTAGTGGTTTGCATACCTTTTGAAGGTGAATTGGATATCGTTGTTTGATCGCCAAGATCTCTCTTTTTTTTGACGGGTTGGTCGCCAATATATTTGGGGTGCTTTTATTTGCTTTTTTTTAAACTTTCTCACAATCTTTAAAAAAATCTTTCCCGTTATGTTCCCTTGTGAATGAGTGTTTTGTAAAAAAGGATTTATTTTTATATATTTGTTCAAAATGATTAACAATATATTCGTGCCACATGTGTGTATGATATAGTATTTAATAAATAAGATTTCATGTACCTAAGGGATTGTATATTTCTGGTTGCTTACTTTGATAAATACACGTAACTTGAAAATTTGGAGGTGTTTAGTCAAAGGTTTATTTTCTGAACAAATGAAAATAAAACTTGATGCACTTTATTTTTTACTTTGTTCATAATATCCATACTTGTCAGCTATGTTTTCTTGTGATTATGAGTAAAAATAATATTATAGTTAAACATAAAAAAAGATTTCTTATTTTTATTTAAAAATCATGGTAAAAGAAACTACAATCTTAGGAATAGATATTGACGGCTCTTTTATGATTGTTTATAAATTCATTCTACTAACATGTCTAGAAGCGGTAAATTTCCGATTCCCATTTTAGCGTTGGAAAAAAAGCTTTGCTAGAGTTTATTAGTGTTGCTTATATTCATAATACAACTAAATTGAAATACTTGAAGTTTTGAGGATGTTTAATCAAAGATTTGATCTTGAACCTATGAAACGAGAACTTGATGCAATTTTTTTATTTGTTCATTGACTATGCACATAATAGTCCTACTAATCAGGTATAATTTTTTGTGATTAAGAGTGAAATAATATTAAAGTACCAATACTTATATTGTCAGATGTAAAAAAATAATTTCTTATTTTTATTAGAAAATCATGGGAGAAGTAAATACTATCTTGGTATTATTCTTGTGATAAAATCTACTTATATTTTGCCCTTATAAGAACGTTGTATTGAAAAAATGTCCAAAAAATTATTCTTTTGAATGCAAGCCGGTAAACACGTCATTTATTACCAATTAATTACTCGCATCTTAAAAAGAGTAAAAATGATAGCATACTTCAAATCAGATATGCACAATTTATTAATAGTCTTATGTTCTTGATGGATCATATTAGATATGATATTACATATGTTGTAGACATATTAAGAAAATATACTCATAATCCAAAAAAGAGCATTAAGATGCTCTGACTGTCCAAAAGAAGCAATGGGCTATTGTTTAATGTTTTGTGGAGATCCTCCAGTTCTTAATAACATTGTAAGCAAATTAGATCCTTGGTTTAGATGAATCAGAATTTACAAGTGGATATATTTTTATTTTTGTAAGTTAAACTATTTCTGGGAAATTAACCAGGAAAACATGTATTGCTCAATTAACAATGTTCATCGCCATGGAGAAATCAGGCTTTGAGACTGAATGGTTGTAAAACTTCTTAGAACATCTTCCCATTTGGATGAAGCAACACCATCAGTGTTCATCCACTGTGATATTATTACTAGAAAATTAGCTAGTTCCTAGTACAAATATGTGACTAGTAATAGTGCCTCGTAATCACATGTTTATTTGGGAGCAGCTTTGCACCATTACTAGTTGCAACCATGGTCGTTGATAACTCGGATTTTGCGAGGGTCAAAATACATCCCACACAAGGCAGAGACGAAGTCGCTGTGGCGATCGCTCACGAAACCCGTATTAAGCAACAATTAACCCACATTAGATAAATCAAGCAATGAAAATCAAAGTGTGGAGTTAAAATTTATTATAACTCTACAAAATGTGTGTATAGTGTAAGTAGTGTAGAGTGTCGAACACATGGAACAAGCAGGATAGATCAAGGCAGTAATGCTCCAAAAATGAATGTGATCAAGTGTTTACAAAGATGCCATTTTTTGTGGGTTTTTAATTTTATATATTTTTATATTTAATTTTTAAATTTCATGATTTTGTATTTTCTTTTTATATTTTGCATTTTTATATTTTTTGTATATTTTTTAAGTCCAAGAATTCTAAAAACAATGAATACAATATATATTCGAGACAAAAATATAGAAATAAAATAGCAAACAGGAGTGAAAATTTTTCAAATTAATTTTATATATAGATAATAAGATAAGGAAAATCAGAGACATAAAACACAATTTTTGGAGTTTTTATGAATTTTTTAGATTTTTATGAAGATTTTGAGAATTTTGCTATTTTTAGGGTTTTTTTTGTAATTTTTAGGGATTTTTTATCAGAAAATAAAATAAGCTAAAAGACACAAAATATATTGTTTTGGAATTTTTCAAAAAGTTTTTATAATTTTTATGAATTTTTTAATGCAAACAGTGATGAAAATGCATGTTTTTGATTTTTAATAAATATGAAAATTGCAATAAAAAAGCAAACTAAAAATATGGTGTTAAACTACAATGCAACAGGAGCTTAAGTTATTTTTTGGTAATTTTTTGAGTCAAAATGATGCATGAAATAAATGCTAGCATCTACGCAAAAATACAATACTAGCAAGGGCATAAATGTAAATACACAGAAGTCCAAGGGCCTACTTGCAAATTTTCCAAAAATATATAACGTTAAACACAATTTTCTGGACTAAATATAAATACCCAAACCCGGAGGGGAGTCTCTGCCAAATTACTAGACTCACGCGCACTGAGCATGTGACTTGGCAGGGGTATTTTTTCAATTTTACCCAGGGGCTAACATGCAATTTTACCAAAATATTACAACTTAAATGAAAAGTTTATGGACTGAACTGAAATAAAAAACCCCAGGGGGGTCCTTGCGAAATGCCCACCACCCCACGTGCATGGGTCACGTAAGGTGACGTGGATAGGACCTAAATGCAAATATTAAAAGTACGGGGGTATAAATGCAAATATTACGAAAATATTTAAACTATGCCTGAATGTTTATGGACTAATTTAAAATACAAAAAGGGCTGGGGTGTAGAGTGAAAAATACCCACAACTACGAGATCGAACGGCGCTGGCATCGTCACATATCCACATGGCAGCTCAGGGACGCGTGATGCCGGTTCGAAGATGAGTGGCTAAGATCAGATCTGGCGAAGACGATCAACGGTGGAGGCTGGCCAAGATCTGACGGTTGTGCGGTGATCTGGAGTGAAGGCCTGATCGGACGGCGGAGAGGCGAGGGGGAAGAACAGGGAAGAACGTCGGCGAGGCGAACTTCCCTGATCTGGATCTCAGTCCTCCAGGAAGTCTGGAAGCGTGCAAAATGGCCGAGTGTTCTCCTGGGAGGTCACTCTGTGTGCTGGAGGGCTCGACATCGTTGGAGGAGCTCTGTGGTGCTGGCGCGAAGGTGGCGGAGCTTCGAGCTCCAGGTACCTCCGGCAAAGTACGAAGACGGGTCTCCAGGGGTCGTTACGCACGATTGACCTGCAAAAATGGATGAAAGGGTCCAGGGAAAACTGCTTGGACCCCGCAGAGGTGGAATAGACGTCGGAGATGGGCTATGGAAAGCGGAGGAGATTCGGCCGGAGGTGCGCTCCGGTGATGGATCGATGGATGGTGAGATATGGATCAATGAGGGGATTTAAGTGGCTTAAACTACTCCTACAACTACAGGGACTAAGAAAAGAGGGAAAGGAAGAAGGGAGATGGGGTACCTCGATTGTTGGAAGCCAGAGGAGAAGAACCTCAATGCCGGTGGTCGGCGGAGATGGTGGAGCTGCCTCGGCCCTTCCTCGACCCTCCTGAAGCTTGGAATGGGGAGTTGTCACCTCCCTCTATCTCTGTAGCACAGTAAGTGGGGAGAAAGCTACGCTCAAGGGGTTCAAAATTGAGCTCGAAGGTGGTGGGTCTGATATATACATGGTGATGGCATCTCCTTCAAGCGAGGGCCATGCGCGAATGATGGAGATATGGCGAGATTTAGGTGCTTGGCGTGGCTTAGTGAAGATCGGGGAAGAAGTTCCAAGAAGGAATCGAGGCCCGAGGGAGAAGGGATCAAGCTCCAAAAATGGGAGAAATCGGGCACAAATCTCGAGTGTCAGAACTGGCAGGCCTCGGTCAGGGAGTTGACCGAGGTCAACAAATGACCGCGCATGGTTGGTCCACGTGGACCAACCAGGAAATTCCAAGCGAAAATTATTAGTAAATTCAAAATCAAATAGTAAACGATTTTATTTATTTAAGTTATAAAAAAATTCTTGTTTTATAAAGAATTTTATGACGATTTTTATTTATTTTTCTGAGGTATAAACATACAAGTTACCTTTTTAGGCCTATATAGGTACATGTATATATGTATTTTAATATTTTATTTTTATTTATATTTTTATTTATTTGATTTTATTAATTTTGTTTATTATTTTTTTAAATTTACAACTTATTTTTAGGGATGTAAGTATATTTTTATTTTATTTTTCTGATGTGTTTTGTACACTTAATAAATTAAGGGTATGTATATTATAGGTATAAGTATAGGTATTTTACCTAGGTGTGAAATATAAGTAATTTATTTTAATGTTTCCTTTAGTATTTTATTTTTATTTTAATATGCACACATACTATAAATAATATATATAAATTTACAAAAATATAAAATTATGGAAATAATGAATAATAAATAAAATGAATATTTTAATCAGTATAGGTATACTATAGGGGTCCAAAACTCAAATTTCAAACCGTAGCTCTGTAAAATATGAAACCACCTCCATTTAAAATTATATACAATTAAAGGTGAGTTTTATACTTTTTGAGCTTTTATTTGGGAGATATAGGTTTTGGAAGTTGGAATTTTGGCAATTTATTCAGACCATAACTTGGGATCTGTACATTGTTTTTGAGTGAAGTAAATATTGTATTTTTCATTATTTAATTATCTACAACTTTCATGTACAAAGTTTATTGATTTGGAGTATAAAAAGTGGAACTACAAATAGGTCCCAAAAATGAATAAAGAGTGAATAGAATGAAAGGGGATTTTATTGGTATTGTGGCCCTTATCTCCCCCTACTTTATTCCCTATTCATCAAGATCCTAGGTCTCGGGGTTTCGGGTTATAAAATATTTATAATATTTTATATTTTTTCTTTTCTTTATTCTATAATTTTGGCTTTAAAAATCGCATTTTATATACTATTTACACACACATGCATGGATGCTAAACTGTATGAATTTAGGGTATTTACATGCATTTGACAGGGTTTTGAGGCCAAAATGATAGAATAAAGATGATGAAATGATGATTCATCAGTCGTATTTAGATTTATGCATACTACGAGGAATCTAGGTCACATTATGTTGCTTATTCGTCATGTTGGTTGTGCAAGTATCTTTTATCGCATATGTAAACACAACTTCTAATTAATTTCCAGAACGAATGCCCATTTTCCCCTACTCTAATCATTCCCTAACTCCTTCCTTAGAATTGGCACCGACAATCCCCTTCTCTGTCTCGACGATCTCTTCTCCCTCATCCTCCTTCTCTACCCATATCTACCACCTCCTCCTCCTCTGACGATCTCCTCCCTTATCCTCTTCCTCCAAAGCTGCATGCACTACCTCCACTCCTCTTCCCCCTTTATATGTCTGCATGTCTTCCTCCTTTGCCTACATCCTCCTCGTCCTCCACCGCCAGTATCCCCTTTGCCCCCATCCCCCGCTTCCACCTCTACCTCCACCCTACACCATCTTGTGTGTCCCTCTTCCACAATGCCATCTTCCTTCTACGGTTCTGTACGTCACCACTGGTTCCACAGACCATCGCCTCTTGTGATTGTCATGTCGCTAATATAGTTGTTGTAATTAGCAAGGAAAGAGAATATACTGTTGACATTTTTCATTTTATTATTATATTTCAATAGCATTTTATGAAATGTTATTTAAAAAATTAATTATTTTCATTTGGAATTTATTTTATGGCATTTCTAATATAGAATTGAATTCTAATTAAGGTTTTTTAATATTGTAGATTTATAAGTATTAACATATAATTATAAGTATATTAATTCCATTTGGAAAAAGGAATAAGAAGAGAGATATAATATTCCTAACTAATGTATCAGGTCCATATAATAAGATAGAAATCCTACATGTATAGAGCTTTAATTGTACAAAATAACACTTAATAATTGACCCAAAAATACAGTATAAATATATGTATTTAATACCAAAATAAGAGACTAAAGGAAAAAATAAAAAGAATGAAGTGACAAAGACATTAAGTGACCCTAGACCACGAGACCCGATCATCATGATGACTTGATCGATAAGGAATAAAGTGGGCGGGAGGGGGGGATAGGGCAGACCAATTATACAGAAAACAATTCAAAATCATAATTTTATGTACTCAATAAAAAGGCTTGTGGGACTGACGAAGCCACATTTCATCATCTTTATTCTATCATGTTGGCCTAAAAACCTTAGCAAATGCGTGTAAATACCCTTAAATCCAACATCTTAGCATTCATGCATGTGCATGTAAATAGTATATAAAATACTGTAATTAAAGCCAAATTATAGAATAAATAAAAGAAAAGAAAAAGAATAAAATATTGTAAATATTTTATGACCCGAAGCCCCGAGACCTAGGCATCTCGATGAATAGGTCGACAAGGAATAAAGTAGGGGGAGATAAGGGCCAAAATACACTCAAACCCCCTGTTATTTAATTCATTCTTTATTCATTTTTGGTTACACTTTTTATACTTCAAATAAAGAAACTTTGTACATGAAAGTTGTAGATAATTTCATATAGAAAAATACAAAATTGATTTCACTGAAAAATAATGTGAGATAAAAAGTTATGGTCTGAATAAGATTCCAAAACTCCAACTTCCCAGACCTGTATCTGGCAAATAAAAACTCGAAATGTACCAAACTCACTTTAATTGTATATAGCTTAAAATAATCTATTTAATGGAGGTGGTTTCGTATTTTTCGGAGTTACGATTTGAAAGTTGAGTTTTGGACCCCACTTGTATACTTGTACAGATTAAAATATTCAATTTATTTATTATTCATTATTTTTATAATTTTATATTTTTTATAATTTTGTAAATAATATTTATAATATATATGTACATTAAAATATGAATAAAATATAAAAGAAATACAACATAAAAGTACTTGTTTATAAAAGACATAGGTAAAATACCTATATACATACCTGTACAATTCATAGTTCTATTTTATTAAGTGTATAAAACTCTTCAGAAAATAAAATAAAAATATTTTTAAGTGTATAAAAGTATTATATAATTTTATAAAATAATAACAAAAATAAATAAAATTAAATACATAAAATAAAAATAAATTAATAAAATATATATAATATACCTATAAAGGGTATAAAAGGGAACTTGTAAAATTATACCTCATAAAAATAATTAAAAATCACCATAAAATAATTTATAAAATAATAAACACTTTTTATTTAATAACCTAAAAATAATAATATCATTTGCTATTTTTTAATGAATTAATAAATCATTTCCAGGGATTTTTCCTGGTTGGTCCACGTGGACCAACCAGGTTTGTCTGACAGTTGACCGGATCTGCTCCCATAACCGTGTCAGACCTGGGTTTTGACCCATGTTCTCGCTATTTTCTAGGCCGACTCATTGCTCATTTCATGATGATGTCTTCTAGGATATTGTTCCTCGATCATCGGTGATACATGTTGGGGGTTATTTTCGGGCATTGGATCAACGCTTTTCCTGTTGCGCCTCGTTCTTCGTGCCCGTTCATCAACACTTCAAAGACCACCCCAATCTTCCTTCCTCCCTTTGAACCGACTTTGAGAGCCTCTGACCTCCGGGAGCGTGTAGAGGGGGAGCTCCAGTGACAGGGGAGAGCCCCACACCCCCGTTGAGGTGCGGCGAGGCTCGAGGTCCACGTTCCAGCCACCTCCGGCCACCTTGGCCGTGAGGTTTCATCTCGCCCTTCTTGGGCTTGAGGTTTGTTTTTCTCGTCTTTTTCTTGCGTTTTTAGCTTTGCAGTAGCTGTAGGATCACTCCTCGTATTCCGTTTCGCCTCCTATCCATCGAACCACCTGATCGCCACCTTGTCGGAGCTCTAGAGCTCCGGCGACCATCATCTATTACGCCACCCGCCAATATCTCTCCAATAAAAGCCAGGACGCCTGCTATTTGGTACTGCTGTGTTCTCTCCTCCTTACAGTTCCTGAAGGAGGCATCTGAGCCTCGGAATCACTCTCCAGGCTCGCCGGAGCAACATCGAGTGCCCGAGGCCATTTCATGGTCTTTGGCTACATTTGAGCCACCTGGGAGTGGCGGAGGAGCTGCAGGCACCAGCCACGACCGTCGGGGAGGCCCCAGTGGCGCTGAGGATCGAGCTCTGGCCGATCCAATCTCGCCAGGCTCGAGTTCTTCACGAGTTCTTCCTGATCGACCCAACGTCGTCAGATCTTATCCTATTTTTCCTGAGGTGCAGCAGCCATTGGATTGTGTGAAGCCCAACCATTCGATCGACATCCACAATCTGATCTGGGCCATCATAACCGAAGGGGCATCACGCGTTAAGGGTGCACCACGCGTCAAGTGACGGTTCACCGATCCACCCTTGGCTGGGGATTTTGCAAGATAAGCCTCGCTAGTTTTTGTAATTAGTATTTAATTTTAGAACTTTCATATGTCGTGTTATGTTTTGTGACATTTGCATTAAACCCCCCAGGATTTTGTGTTATCTCATTTAAGTCCCCGCCAGGTCACGTGTCCACCATGTGATCCTTGGCGTTTTTGCAGGGACCCCCTTACACCTTTAGCTATTTTGTATTTAGTATCAAAACATTCAAGTGCAGTTATAATATTTCTGAAATTTTGTAATATAAGCTCTCAGACTTTTCGATAATTGCAGAATAGTCCTTCCCAAGCGCGCGTTGCACGTGGTTTGGGGATTTTTGCTACAAAGCCCCTACGGTTTTTATGATTGATATTTGGTCCAAGGAATTTTATATTGCGTTATATATTTTCTGGACTATTTGCATGCAGGCCCCTACATTTTCTGCTATTTACATATATGCCCCTGCCAACATGATTTTTCTTTATACTTTCTCTATTTATTTCATGCATCGATAAAACCCTAAAAAATCCACAAAAATTAGTTTAAGCTCATGTTTGCTTGCTTATTCACGCCATATTTTCGCATTGCATTTTTATTGCATTTTCATGTTTATTAAAAATAAAAAACATGTATTTTCAGCACTGTTTGCATTAGAAAATCCATAAAAATTATAAAAACGTTTTGAAAAATTCCAAAAAAAATATATTTTGCTTATTTTACCATCTATTAGTGTCAGTCCAAAAATAATTAAAAATTTCAAAACAAAAACCCAAAAAATTAGAATACCCCTAAAAACTTCATAAAAAACTAAAAAAATTCTAGAAAAATCGTAAAAATATAAACTCAATTTCTGTAGTTTCCTTATTGTATTGTCTTTAGTTTAAAATGAATTTAGGAATTTTGGGTACTGTTTAGTATTTTTGACCCTCATTTTAATTTCGACCAGTAGGGTAATTCACTGTTTTCTTGTATTTTGACCTTTAAAAATACCAAAAAAATTCTGAAAAATCCCCAAAAATCACAAAAAGAGTAGAAAAATATAAAAAGACAAAAAACATTTCATTTTATGAATTTTGGCTATTTTTCCTTATTTTTATAAATACCTTACCCTCTTTTCCTTATTTTGCATATATATTCTACTATTGAAAAAGAAAATATAAAAAACTATAAAATATAAAAAGAAAATATAAAAATCAGAAAACTCAAAACCAAAATACGAAATTAAAAATTAAAAATTAAATAAAAAATATAAAATTAAAAACCAACAAAAATTTGCATAATTATAGACACTTGGTCATAGTCACACACTAGCATTTTGCTTGATCTATCCTGCCTTGCTCCCTGAGTTCGACCTCTATATACTTACACCTATAAATATTTCATGTAGAGTTATAATAAATTTGACTCCACATATTGCTTTACATTGTTTTATCATTATTGTGGGTTCATTGTTGATTAAATCTGGATTTTTTAGCGGTCACCGCAGCGACTTCTGTGTTCCCGCCTTGTATGGAATACACGACCGTGAAGAATTTTGGGTTTATCAAATGGCGCCGTTGCGGGGAGCAACAACGTATAGATTGCATTTTTGAGTGATTATGATTATTTGCGTACATTATTACTCCATTTATCTCTCTTGTATTTGATTCACATTTTGAGCTATCTAACCGTTGTCTTTCTTGTCTTCTTGCGAGGGACCGCAGATCGAGGAGGATCGACTAGGGGATCCTGTGCAACCTTGGGAGGCGGAGTCGGCTATTCTTGTCTAGCCAGCAGGAGAGAGCAGGAGTAGAGAGATAGTTAGTTAGTTAGTTTATCATTTTTTTGTGAGAGAGTGATTCATTTAATTTGTAATAATACAGGTACATTCGGACTTGGACATTCGGGCCTAATTTCCTAGTGTTTGTACACTTGGGGGCTCACCGCGGATTTTTCGGTTTTCATCGCATTTTTTTCTTTTTATTTCCGATTTTGTTTTCTTATTTTGTGTGATTGAGCCCTTAGCTTTAGGATTGGTTGCGATAGACTAAGGCCAAACACTTAATATCTTACATGTACCTATAGTGCGCTTTAGACTTAGTTCAAATCTTTAAACAGTCGCCTCATCATCTTCAAACCTACGTGCCGCGAGCCCACCCTGTCAAGCGCTACTCCTGAACTCGATGTGTCGATAAGAGGAGGGGTGAGCCTAGACCGGACTCTTGGATTGAGGATCGGTGACCGACTTGTGGTTCTTCTCGATAATAGCAATTTCTGAACTTAGGGCGATTTCATCGGCTTTGCATTTGCATATAGATTAGGTTTCAATTCTGCTGACCATCTTTGCATGTAGAGTGCTGGAGGCAAGGTGAGCATTTCTCTTTAGCATACATCATCGTTTTTTCCGCTTGCATTGCTTTTCCGACTCTCTACCTTTGATTTTGCCAACTTAGGTGCTAAGTAAAATTGACTCCTCGATAGGTTTGTACATTTCTCACTAAAAAATCCAAAAAAAGTGACAACAATAAAATTGGGACAGCTAACATTACTTATCCCTAAAATCAACCAAAAAGAAAAATCTTGTATTGGGGCGAGTGATCCCCTCATTGTCCTCGTTTTACTTGCTCGCGCACACACTAAGGATTAGTGCCCAAATCCCATTTCATCCCCCTAAGTGATTGTGCAATTTTGGACTTCTCACCTAACTCTTAAACAGACAAGATAAAAAGTTCGACTTTTCGGTCTCTACCGAGTTGAGTAGGTGAATTGAGGGTTTGTCTTAAGTGAGTTTGTCTGTGCTTGCTTGTGTGTATTTTAGATCATCCCTGCACATTTGCGCCTTCTTCTTCACTCTCTTGACTTGACCTTCGTGCTCTCCCAACTATCATTTTTCTCTTGTTTCGAGATGGACCCCTGGAGCATCTTTTATCCGGACTTTGAGGATCCTTCATTCACTCCAGCCGGTCCACCTCCTTTTTTTTCAAGAGGACTTTGCTTCTGACTTTTGTTCATATCTGCCTCAGCCGCAGTATCAGACCTCAGACTTCTACTCACCTCCACCTCCACCTGTATATTATCCACCTCCACCTTCACATCCACCCGAGTCTAATTTGTTGGAGTCACCTCCCTCGATCTCTCTGAGTGATATCTTGAACCGAATGATAGAGCGCATTGATTTGATGAATACGGATATGGCTATCTTGAGGAAAAGATAGATTGACGCTCCATTCATTGCGGATACGGAATTCCTTGTGAGAGATCATGGGAGATTGCAATCGCCAAAAATACAAAAAAATGAGAAAATTTTAAAAATACAAAAAGAGTTCGGGAGACACTTGGTTGCTTCAGATTGTAAGGAGAAGGTCCATTTGCCAGATCATTCACCCACACATCCATTCACATCCTCTCCCACCTTTGACCCCAAGGATGCCGCTGTACAGACTGCTCTTGGCATGCCTCGTGTAGATGCTGATTCCGACTTCCTCCCTTGTATGGAGGAAGTCCAGAAATTCAAAAAAATGCTATATGAACCGGAAGTGGTGGCCACTATTCATGAGATCATTCGTGCCCCACTTCAGCAGGCCATGACCGATTTATCTGCTCCTCTTCCCAAGAAGAGAAAGCGGAGGAGCAGATCTGAGCGTCACATTCTGACCATGACCACTGCCCATGCCATCACACACCATCCCATTCCCAGGAAGAAGAACACAGCTACCCCATTCATCACCTGCACCATCTCTGACCATACTTGTGATCACACTCTCCTAGACGGAGGTGCTTCGATTAGCATATTACCCTTCTCGCTGGTACAATCTGTTCACTTAGGGCCTCTCAAGGAAACCAGGATGATCGTTCAGTTTGCTGATGTATCTATCAAGAGGCCGAGGGGTATCCTTGAAAATGCCGTTATTTCGATTCAGGGCACGAGGTACAATGTTGATTTTGTCGTATTGCCCATGGAGTCCACAGGGGAGACCTCTCCGATCATCCTAGGACGACCATTCCTCGCCTCTGCGAGGGTTGTTATTGACTATGGATCAGGAGAGATTCGCTTCCATCCTGTTGACAAGAGCGAAGTGTTGATCACCGCACCCACAGTAGACCAGAGACCTGTACCTGATGCACACTCACCTATTTTAGCTGACTCCGAGGCCTATGACCTATCTGATGATATTATAGAAGTTTTCTTATTGACCGCTGATGAGACCCGAGAAATCCTCCGAATAGGGGAAGACTCGGAAAGCATGGACCTCGAAGTTCCTCCTTCTGGTGTGTGGCAATGTGTTGATGAGATCCGCGGGATTTACGTAGTTGATACCATTGAGCGGAGGGCAGATACCAAGACTAGATAGGACGGACCTGGTTTGACTACTTCCACTGATAAGTTCGTTCCTGGTCACTCATAAGTAAAGATGATTGAGGTGGTTATGATGCTGGACATTATTTTGATAGATTCGGCTATTTTGATGAAGACAATGATTCAGGTGAAACTCTTGAGGACGAACAGACTTCGACTTCTTCCACTGATGACTTCGTTCCTTTTGGTTTTGACCTGGACGAGACCTCGCAGGACGACTCCGATTACACCTCTGCCGATGATGATGAGTTCGTCCCATTCCACTTTGATATCAGCGAGACCCCCAAGGCCAGACCTAGTTGTACTTCTTCCACTCACCCGTCTGCGCCTTCTCACCGTAGGACCACCAAGGCGAACCTAGCCATACTACTTCCATAGACCAGTTTGTCCCTTTTCGATTTGACTCCACTGAGGGCCTTCACTCTGTCGACCCTGATCGACTTCCGTCCACTGTGGACCCCGATGTCGACCTGCACCACACTAGATCTATCCCTCAGCGGTCTCGCAAGAAGGTTAGCTTTCTACCTTCTTGATCATGTGTACATCCATCTCTGTTGTATATTCACTTTTGTTCATCTCCGTCTCTCTCCCGTCTTGCTCATCCACCCATTCTCGTGTTTGCCTTGCTTAGGACGTACTTTGTCCTAAGTATGGGGGGGTGGAAGAGCCGAGTGTTCATTCATCGTTCCGTCTTATCACTCCTGTTGTTGCCTATACTTAGGGCTTCTTTTACCCTAAGTATAGGGGGATTGATGTGTACATTCTCACGATCTCTTCTCTCACCCTTTTATCTCTTTTCTTCTTTTCTTCTTTTCCTTTTCTATCTTCTGTATCTACCGAAAAGGTGCCGCCCCTTTTTGTCAGACTTCTATACTTAGGACGTACCTTGTCCTAAGTATGGGGGGGGGTGTGCACCCCGAGTGTTCTATTCTTTGATCCTCTCCATTGTCTCCTCTTCTTGTATATACTTAGGGATATCTTACCCTAAGTATAGGGGGGACAATCTGAGTACGATATGTTCATTCCCACCCTTGACCCTCCCTGCTTTGTGTACAGTCTGCTATACTTAGGATTATTTGATCCTAAGTATAGGGGGGACGGTCGACTTCTCATTCGTTTATTCACCTCTTATTTATTTATTCTTTAGACTTTTCTATACTTAGTACGAGTTATGTCTTCTCTTTTCTCTCCGATCTATGAGGATATAGCTCAAGCTAAGTATAGGGGGGTCGTATATACTGTGTATATACTTTAGCCATAACTTGTACTTTCGTATTTTCCAAATAATATGGCTTATAATTCTTTAAAATTCATTAAAAACCTTAATAAAAAGATGTGATTATTCCTCAAAGTCTTTGTTTATGTACTGATTAATAAATCAGGTGAAAATATTTTTAGCAAAATGTTTGAAAAATAGTTTGAAAATCTTTGTGAAAAATCTTTTGAAAACTATTTGGAAAACGTTTTGTTACATGTTTTCAACCTTTGTAAAAACATTTTGATTTTAAAATTATTTTCTTTGTGTGAAATAAAATGTTTGAAAAATGATTTACAAATGGTTTGAAAAATGGTTGCAGAAATATGTGGAAAATCTATATATACCGTTTGGAAAACCTTTGCAAAATGATTTCCAAATGTGTGTACATGTTTGTAAAAATTGTTTGTGAAAATTATTTTGGACTATAGTTTTCAAATTGTTTGAAAAACCGTTTGTCAAATAAGTTTGGGGAATATATGCATCTCACCAAAATCCACTATATATACTTATAAAATTGACCACTTACCCTTGTAAATTCTTAAAATCCACTTCTTGTATATGTAAGAAGCACTCCCGTGTAAATATTTGTACCTAGCTTTTAGCTAAAATCTTTTCTTTTCAAAAAACCCCAAAAACATTTGCAAAATTAAAATCCAAAAACATTTGAATTTTTTTTTGAAAAATCTAAAAAATGCATATGCATCATCTTTTCAAAAACCCATAAAAAGTTCAAAATCTTTGAAAATTGCATCACAAAAATATTTTCTGCATAGCATTTGCATGGCATTCGCATTTTTCGGATTGAGTTTGATAGTTGAATGAGTTTAAGTAAAATCCGAAGATTGGAGCTTGGTTGAACCTTAAAATCTACCTAATTAACAGGAACCTTATAGGAAGTGGGATTGAGGTACTTCAGGTCTTGTTGACTTAATTCTTTGAGGATCACGAGACTTGGTTCAATGGATTCTTGACTGTCTAAGTAGAGTATTTCGGAGCACGTGCACGACTCTTGTTGATATTGACCTAACTTGGACACCTGCACCTTTCACTTGGCTCAACTCAGTTGGAGTGGTGAGGGGGTTGGATTTGTCGGTATGAGACGCACACAGGTGGAAACACTTGTCCTCCTCTAGGGAGGGAAGTGCGCCCCAACCCGTCCAGTGATGATGAGTTTCGAGGATAGGAGATCGTGGGTTGCAATAAAGCTTCAAAAGAGGGATAGTCTACTGGCTCAAGAGGAAAAACTCCCTATGTAAATGTTGCTGTATGTAGTATTCAAAAAAATGCAAAAGCAAAAACTCCAAAAAAGTGGACAGGCATGTACAAAAATAAAAATGCCTGCCGGAGTGTACATATGTTGTAAAGTCAAATAAGCAAGCTTGTGCTTCAAAGTCAAGACATGTGAGCCTGCAGCTGGATGGCTTGACTACACTGGTCTTGCATCTTTGGATAGGTAGATACACTGGCTATCGTCCATTCTTCTCTTCACCCCCTTCTCTTGGGCCGGTTGCCACTTGAACTTAGAAGGGAATATCCTGCTCCTTGAGGGATGAGTTGTTGGATTGGGGAATCATTGGGTTTTCATATTGGAGAAGTCAGTCTCTTCGTCATTTCAGTTGGGGAGAGCCACCATCACTTACACTGTACGAGTCAAACTCATAGTCGTAAGGGTTTGCGTATGAGTTGAAGTATTTCTGACCTGGCTATTGAGGAGACTTGAGCAGAGTTTTGGGATTCTCGAGGACTGTTGGATTTCAAATTCGGTTCCCATTAAGGTTCCGCCCGCATTAAAATTCCAAAGGTCCGACTTAAGCTCTAAACTTTGATTTTGTGAAGACAAGTTTGATAATTAAACTTAATCCAACTTCTTCCTTTTCTTTTCTTTCTTTTTCTTTCTGCACTTATTGCATAAGTGTTTGCTAGGGACTAGCAAAGGTAAAGTATAGGAGGAGGATGAATCCACATTTCATCATCTTTATTCTATCATTTTGGCCTCAAAAAGGCTAGCAAATGCGTGTAAATACCCTTAAATCCAGCATCTTAGCATTCATGCATGTGCATGTAAATAGTGTATAAAATACTGTAATTAAAGCCAAAATTATAGAATAAATAAAAGAAAAGAAAAAGAATAAAATATTGTAAATATTTTATGACCCGAAACCCCGAGACCTAGGCATCTCGATGAATAGGTCGACAAGGAATAAAGTAGGGGGAGATAAGGGCCAAAATACACTCAAAACCACTGTTATTTAATTCGTTCTTTATTCATTTTTGGGACCTATTGGTTCCACTTTTTATACTTCAAATAAAGAAACTTTGTACATGAAAGTTGTAGATAATTTCATATAGAAAAATACAAAATTGATTTCACTGAAAAATAATGTATAGATAAAAAGTTATAGTCTCAATAAGATTCGAAAACTCCAACTTCCCAGACCCGTATCTTGCAAATAAAAACTCTAAATGTACCAAACTCACCTTAATTATATATATCTTAAAATAATATATTTAATGGAAGTGGTTTCGTATTTTTCGGAGTTACGGTTTGAAAGTTGAGTTTTGGACCCCACTTGTATAGTTGTACAGATTAAAATATTCAATTTACTTATTATTCATTATTTTATAATTTTATATTTTTTATAATTTTGTAAATAATATTTATAATATATATGTACATTAAAACAGGAATAAAATATAAAATAAATACAACATAAAAGTACTTCTATATAAAAGACATAGGTAAAATACCTATATACATACATGTACAATTCATAGTTCTATTTTATTAAGTGTAAAACACTCCAGAAAAATAAAATAAAAATATTTTTAAGTGTATAAAAGTATTCTATAATTTTATAAAATAATAAACAAAAATAAATAAAATTAAATACATAAAATAAAAATAAATTAATAAAATATATAGATAATATACCTATAAAGGGTATAAAAGGAAACTTGTAAAATTAAACCTCATAAAAATAATTAAAAATAACCATAAAATAATTTATAAAATAATAAACACTTTTTATTTAATAACCTAAAAATAATAATATCGTTTGCTATTTTTTAATGAATTAATAAATCATTTCCAGGGATTTTTCCTGGTTGGTCCACGTGGACCAACCAGGTTGGTCTGACGGTTGACCTCCGGTCAACCGTCTGACCTACTCCCATAGCCGTGTCAGACCTGGGTTTTGACCCATGTTTTCGCTATTTTCTAGGCCGACTCATTGCTCATTTCATGATGATGTCTTGTAGGATATTGTTCCTCGATCATCGGTGATACATGCCGGGGGTTATTTTCGGGCATTGGATCAACGCTTCACCCGTTGCGCCTCGTTCTTCACGCCCGTTCGTCAACACTTCAAAGACCACCCCCATCTTCCTTCCTCCCTTTGAATTGACTTTGAGAGCCTCTGACCTCCGAGGAGCGTGTAGAGGGGGAGCTCTGGTGACAGGGGAGAGCCCCACACCCCCGTTGAGGTGCGACGAGGCTTGAGGGCCACGTTCCAGCCACCTCCGGCCACCTTGGCCGTGAGGTTTCATCTCACCCTTCTTGGGCTTGAGGTTTGTTTTTCTCGTCTTTTTCTTGCGTTTTTAGCTTTGCAGCAGCTGTAGGATCACTCCCCATATTCCGTTTCGCCTCCTATCCATCGAACCACCTGATCGCCACCTTGTCGGAGCTCTAGAGCTCCGGCGACCATCATCTATTACGCCACCCGCCAATATCTCTCCAATAAAAGCCAGGACGCCTGCTATTTGGTACTGTTGTGTTCTCTCCTCCTTGCAGGTCCTGAAGGAGGCATCTGAGCCTCGGAATCACTCTCCAGGCTCGCCGGAGCAACGTCGAGTGCCCGAGGCCATTTCATGGTCTTTGGCCACATTTGAGCCACCTGGGAGTGGCGGAGGAGCTGCAGGCACCAGCCACGACCGTCGGGGAGGCCCCATCGACGCTGAGGATCGAGCTCTGGCCGATCCAATCTCGCCAGGCTTGAGTTCTTCACGAGTTCTTCCTGATCGACCCAGCACCGCCAGATCTTCTCCTGTTCTTCTTAAGGTGTAGCAGCCACTGGATTGTGAAGCCCAGCCGTTTGATCGACATCCACAATCTGATCTGGGCTGTCATAACCGAAGGGGCATCGCACGTTAAGGGCGCGCCACGCGTCAAGTGACGGTTCACCATCGTCCGATCCGCCCTTGGCTGGGGATTTTGCAAGATAAGCCTCGCCAGTTTTTGTAATTAGTATTTAATTTTAAAACTTTCATATGCTGTGTTATGTTTTGTGACATTTGCATTAAACCCCCTAGGATTTTGTGTTATCTCATTTCAATCCCCGCCAGGTCACGTGTCCACCACGTGATCCTTGGCGTTTTTGCAGGGACCCCTTGCACCTTTAGCTATTTTGTATTTAGTGTCAAAACATTCAAGTGCAGTTATAATATTTCTGAAATTTTGCAATATAAGCCCTCAGACTTTTCGATAATTGCAGAATAGTCCTTCCCAGGCGTGCGTGCTTCGCACGTGGTTTGGGGATTTTTGCTATAAAGCACCCGCGGTTTTTGTAATTGATATTTGGTCCAAGGAATTTTAACCTGTGTTATATACTTTCTGGACTATTTGCATGTAGGCCCGTACATTTTCTGCTATTTACATATATGCCCCTACTAGCATGATTTTTCTTTATGCTTTCTCTATTTATTTCATGCATCGATAAAACCTAAAAAATCCACAAAAATTAGTTTAAGCTCCTGTTTGCTTGCTTATTCACGCCATATTTTAGCATTGCATTTTCATATTTATTAAAAATCAAAAACATGCATTTTCAGCACTGTTTGCATTAGAAAATCCATAAAAAAATATAAAACGTTTTGAAAAATTCCAAACAAATTATGTTTTGCTTATTTTATAATCTATTAGTGTCAGTCCAAAAATCATTAAAAATTTCAAAACAAAAACCCTAAAAATTAGAAAACCGCTAAAAACTTCATAAAAATCTAAAAAAATTCTAGAAAAATCTAAAAATATAAACTCGGTTTGTGTAGTTTCCTTATTGTATTATCTTTAGTTTAAAATTAATTTGAGGAATTTTGGGTACTGTTTAGTATTTTGACCCTCATTTTAATTTCAGCCAGTTGGGTAATTCACTGTTTTCTTGTATTTTGACCTTTAAAAATACAAAAAATATTATGAAAAATCCTCAAAAATAAAAAAAAACAGTAGAAAAATATAAAAAGACCAAAAAAATTCATTTTCTGAATTTTGGCTATTTTTCCCTATTTTTATAAATACCTTACCCTCTTTTCCTTATATTGCATATATATTCTACTATTGAAAAAGAAAATATAAAAAATATAAAATATAAAAATAAAATATAAAAATCAGAAAATTCAAAACCAAAATAGAAAATTGTAAATTTAAAATAAAAAAATTTAAAATAAAAACCCACAAAAATTTGCATAATTGTAGACACTTGATCACAGTCACACATTTTAGCATTTTGCTTGATCTATCCTGCCTTGCTCCCTGAGTTCGACCTCTACATACTTACACCTATACATATTTCATGTAGAGTTATAATAAATTTGACTCTACATCTTGCTTTACATTGTTTTATCATTATTGTGGGTTTATTGTTGATTAAATCTGGATTTCTTAGCGGTCACCGCAGCGACTTCTGTGTTCCCACCTTGTGTGGAATACACGACCATGAAGAATTTTGGGTTTATCAGGGACATTTTATATTTTCCATTATTTATACCTCAAATTAATAAATCCTCAACATGAATATTTTACACAAAAATACAAAGAAAAATACAAAATTTATTTCGCTCAAAAACAACACACAGTGAACCTACGATACATAGAACAAAATGCCACAAAGAAAACATTTCAGACATGTATCTCCTACGTACCAACTCAAAATTGACCAAACTCATATTTATTATTCATAAAATTTAATATATATTTAATGAAGGTGTTTCCATTTAATTTGAAGTTGAGATGGAAAAGTTGACTTTTAGGCCCATATGGTACAGAATACATGTTATATATTAATTACTATATTCATTTTTTATATTTTTACATTCCTTGTATTTTTATATACTTTTAAATATTATATAAAATACACTTTAATAATAAATAAAGAATAAAATCATGAAGAATAAATTAAAATAAATAAAGTAAAAAATATATAGGTAAACTATACCTATATATTACATATACTTGTTTGTTTAAGTAAATAAATAACATCAGAAAAATAAACTAAAATATGTATATAAATAATTTATAAATATATAAATTATGTATATAAAATATTAAAATACAAAATACAAAATAAAAATAAAATGTACTATATAAAGGTATATTTACCTATTTATATACATGTAAATATTAACACTAAATAAACCAACTTGTGAAAAAATTAGAATAAAATTATACATAAAAATTCAAACATTTTTTTATGTTTTAATCAAAAATTAATAAAATCCTTTATTGACTTTAAATGAATTAATGAGGGAATTTCCCTTAATTTTATGGTTGGTCCACGTGGACCAACCATAATGTTTCCTTTGTTGACCACAGGTCAACAGTACCCCCACCTCCTATGACTTCTGTCAGAGTCACGAGGGGGCCAACTTCCCTCTCTTTTCACTCCCTCCATGCACCCTACTCCTACAGACCTTCACCTCTACTTTCCTCCCACTACCTTAATCCATGCCGACCCCTTAGGTTTCTCCTACCACCTTTCTACACGCAATTGCTCTGCCTTTTGCCCAAATCCTCTGGCGATAAATAAACCCTCTGAACTCCCTTTCTCTTTTTGATCCCCTCTACTACTTTGTAACCCCAATAGGACCCTCTCCATACTTGAGCTTGTGGGTGACATCCTCGAGTTCATCTGCCTTGTCAGTGCGGAGAAGGAGGAGGAGAGGAGGAATCCCCATCGTTGGAGCTCCTCCAACGAAGGTGTTTACTCCTTGTTCTTGAGCGAGTGTGAGCTAGACTTGGGATCTTTAATTGCATTTCATTCCAGTAGTCTAATTTCACTTTTAATTAGACAATTATCTTGTAGTTTAGCTTAATTTTAGGAATTAAGATCCATTGGGACATTGTGCTCCAGCTCAAATTCACTGTGCTCCAACTGTTTCAACTCCCCATTTCACCCCATTTTTCATCCTTGTCGCCTTCTCCACCGTTCTCTTATCATTTTATCTCAGATTCTGTAAGAATGCGAGCTTTTGAGCTTCTCCCTCCTCTTATCATCACAGTTCTGTCACTCATTCATCCCATTGTGCTTCCATCTTCAGGAGAGGGTCGAGATCAACCCTCCCATCTTCCCCCATCTTTTTGTGTAGGGCCAGGACCTCCTCGACCCTCATGGAGACAAGTTAAAGCCAAAGCCAGGAGCTCCAGGTGTGTTGCACTCCATGCCACCATCAATGGGGCCCAGACCTAGTTGAAACTTGAAACCACCCGTAGATGTGTACGAGCTCTACGAATCTCAAAAGCCTATTGGTGAGATGATTGGTGGCCGAAGGTGTAAGGATCAAGAGATTTAAGCTCGTCCTAGCTAAGTTCTTGAGTAATTCTTCCAAACACCTCAAGAGCCGTTTGATTAGAGCCATGACCCATGTATAATTTGGGTCATTCAAATCAAGGCAAAACAACGTCCGATCATCACCATCCAATCGTTCCACATGGAGTGTTGTGAGTCGCCAGATGAAGAATTAAGGGGTAATTTAATTAGTAACCCCTGCTCATTTTTGTATTTAATAATAAGTCTTGCAAATATTAAATTACATTTTAAATTTTGTGTAAAAATTACATCAAATCCCTTGAACTTATTGTAAAATGCGTAGAAGTTCATGCTAGCTCCCCTCACATGGACAACCGTGTAAGGTAGGTACATTTTGCACTATAGACCCTCCGTATCCCTTTATTTCAGCTTAGTATTTAAAATTTGTAATTAAATGTAAAACTTTTTGGCATTTCGCACGAAACACTTTATATTTATTTTTAATTGCAAAAATACCCCTTCCAGGTAGTTTATTTTTCATTTCTATTTTTATTAAATAACTCCCTTGACTTAAAAATTGTGGGAAATTTCAGTAGATATCTACTTTGATGCATGCTATCAATTTATTCATCCATTAAAGACTTTTACTTTTTTTAAATAGTATTCAGGAGCTAAATAATCACTATTTTCTTTGAAAAAAAATGAAAAAACTATAAAAACAACTCTAAAAATTGCAAGAAAATTATCTAGGATATATTACTATATATTATGAGTCCAGACCAAAAATCACAAAATATAAACAGAAAACACTAAAATTTAAAGGAATTTTTACACCCATAACCCTGAGTACTCTCTTAATAACATTCATAACCCTGTATAATAGTGAATTATGCTCAGGACCCTAAATAAGTGTGTCGTCTTACATCTATAACCTTCCGTTACTTTACCTCATTAACTCAACCAGAAGATGATTGAGTTAATCTAACCGATCAATGATCTAACGGTTGAGATTAACCTAAATAAAAAAATACCCCACATCTTTCTCGTAGGTTGCACAGCGTTATTGAGGCTCGACGGAGGTGGAGTGTCGCCATCCTCCTATGCTCCTCCTCCTCGCGACCGCCTTCCCTTCAGATGCGGCAGCACGAGGGTTCGACGACGACTTCCCTTGGGGCAGCTTTGGGAACTTCCCATGGTCCTCGCCCAACGACTTCAAGTTCCCCACGAGCAGGGCAGGCATCTGCAAGTCGTAGCGGTGAGGGAGGGGACATCTACAGGTCATAGCGGCGGGGGAAGGGGGGTCACCTGCTGGTCATCGCGGAGGGGGGGGGGGCATGTGCAGGTCATCGTGGCGTTAGAGGGGGGGCACCTGCAGGTGGCGGCGGCAGGTCATCGCGACGGGGGAGGGGGCATCCGCAGGTCGTCGTGGAGGGGGGGGGGCATTTGCAGGTCGTAGTAGCGGGAAGGGGGGGGGGGGGGTCATCTGCAAGTCGTAGCGGCAGGAGGGGGCAGTTGCAAGTCATGGGGGGGGGGCATCTGCAGGTCATCGTGGTGGGGGAGGGGAGGCAGTTGCAGGTGGCGGTGGTAGGTCATCGCGGCGGGGGAGGGGACACCTGCAGGTGGCAGAAGTAGGTCATCGCGATGGTGGGGGGGTTCATCCGGGAGGGTTTGAGGTCGATCGGGGGTGGGGGTGGTTCCAGGTTGGTTGTCGACGGGAGGTGGGTGGGCCTTCAAAGGTTGGGAAGGTCGTAAGGGTGTTTTGCAGAGGTGGGTTTCGATGGGGAGGTGGGTAGAGGGATTTGCAGAGGTGGTCGTGGTTGGCGGAGGGTGGAGATGGGATGCTTGGAGGAGTGATCACTGTCGACCGTCATGGGCAGTGGTCGGTTGAATCAGGGAGTGGGGTTGGAGGGGCACATTTTGCAAATAAGAATGAACATCAGGTATATTTTTGTCTTCTTTAACGGAAACCGTCAGGTATCTCAAACAGAACATAACACGGGGTTATGTCATGTAAGAATTAAGCATTACTCGAGGTTTCTCGTGTAATTCGCGATTATGCAGGGTTATGAATGTTATTGTGAAATTACTCAGGGTTATGGGTGTAAAAATCCCAAAATTAAAACACCCTAATATTTTATAAAAAATAGTTAAAAATAATTAAAATCCAAAAATTACCATTTCTATTGTATATTTTTAGTTATATTATATAATACATATTAAAAATAGTCTTGGACATTTTAGAATACTTATCTATCTTTAAAACTCAAGACAATTTTGCCTATTCATTGTAGATACTATTTTACATATTTAAGTCAATTAAAAATATTTAAAAATTATCAAGAATTATAAGAAAAATAAAAATAGAGAAAAACCATAAAAATACAAAAATATCTTATTTTGTAAAGTTTAAGTATATATAGCTATACTTAAAAATATAAAACCCTAAATAGACTATGTATAATTATATTCATTTAATTATTAATATTATTAATTATAAATATATATAAATATAATTAAACTTAAAAAAATAAAAATAACTATTCTTGTTGATATTTCATAGTACTTGTCATTTCAAGGTTGTGAGAGCATACGATTGAATGGATGGTTCTGACTAGACCGTGAATTGAACTGGATAGAGGATCATAGAATCTAAGGTTGTTGTGTCATACTTCCTAACCTCAAGGTGGTTCCGAACAAACTAAGAACTTGACTGAGCTCCAAACTTGGATTTTACTAAGACAAGTTTGAAAGTCAAAAACTATTCCAAGATCTTTATTTTTTCCTTTATTTTCTTTTTCTGTACTTATTAGCATAAGTGTTTGCTAGGGACTAGCAAAGAAGAGTATATCATGGTGATAAATCTTCATTTTATCTCCTTTATTTTTTTATTTTTGGCCTTAAATCCCTATCTAAATGCATGTATAAATCATTAATTTGTACAAAAAACTCTTAATAATTGACCTGAAAATACAATATAAATATATGTATTTAATACCAAAATAAAATAATAAAGTAAATAAAAGAAAAATAATGAAGTATCAAAGACACTAAGTGACCTTATATCCCGAGACCTAGTCATCATAATGACTTGGTCGACAAGGAATAAAGTATGGGGAGATAAGGTAGACCAATTGTATAGAGAATGGTTCAAAATCCTAATTCTATTTACTAAAAGGCTTTTGGGACCTATTTTATTTTTCATTATTTATAACTCCAATAAATAAACCTTCAATATGAGTATTATACATAAACATACAAAGAAAAATATAAAATTTATTTCAATAAAAAATAATACACAGTTCACTTGTGATACACAGAATAAAAAGGCATAAAGAAAACTTCCTAGACCTGCATCTCCTCCATACATATTCAAAAATGATCAAACTCACTTTTATTGTTCATAAATATAAATTATCTATTTAATGAATATGGTTTCATTTAATTTAAAGTTGAGATGCAAAAGTTAGCTTTTGGATCCCTATGGTATTGTATACGTGTATATAATAATAAATATATTCATTCTTTATATTTTTACATTCTTTATATTTTTATATACTTGTAAATATTATTTAAATTATATTTTAATAATAAAAATAGAATAAAATCACGAAAAATAAATTAAAATAAATAAAGTAATAAAATATATAGGTAAACTATGTGTATATAATACCTGCACGTTTTTATTTAAGTAAATAAATAACATCAGAAAAATAAACTAAAATTTGTAAATTTGTAATTAAATAGACTATAAATATAGAAATTATGTATATAAAATAATAAAATATAAACTACAAATAAAAATAAAATATACTAAATACATGGATATTTATCTTCGTATATACATATAAATAATAACACATAATAATCTAACTTTTAAAAATAAATAAAAATCAGAATAAAATACTATATAAAATTTCAAGCATTTTTTATGTTTCAATAAAAATAGTAAATAATCATTTACTATTTTTCAATGAATTAATGAGGTAATTTTCTCTTAATTTTCTGGTAGGTCTACGTGAACCAACCATAATGTTTCCCTTATTGATCGCAGTTCAACAGAGCCCCCGCCTCCTCTAACTTCTGTCAGAGTCACGAGGGGGGTCAACTTACTCATTTTCACTCTTTCTCCATGATGTCCTACTCATCGAGACCTTCACCTCTACTTTCCTCCCACTACCCTAATCCACGTCGACCCCTTATGTTTCAACTACCTCCTTGCTTCTCCATGTAACCGCTCTGCCTTTTTGCCCAAAACCTCTATTTATAAATAAACACTCCAAATCCCCTTCCTCTTTTTGATCCCCTCTACTTCTTTGTAACTCCAATAGGACACCCCAAACTTGAGCTCGGCCTTGTCGGCATGAAGGAGGAAAGGAGGAATCCCCATCGCCGAAGCTTCTCCAACGAATGTCTCTTCTCCTTGTTCCTGAGCAGGAATGAGCTACTAGACTTGTGATATTTAATTGCATTTCGTTCCAACAGTCTAATTTGACTTTTAATTTAGTCAATTAGCTTGTAGTTTAGCTTAATTTTAGGAATTAAGATCCGCTAGGGCATTGTGCTCTAACTCAAATTCATTACGCTCCGATTGTTCCGACTCCACATTTCACCCCCTTTTTCATCTATGTCGCCTTATCCATTGTTCGCCCCTCATTTCATCTCGGATTCTAAAATAATCCGAGCTTTTGAGCTCCTTCCTCTACCTATCACCAGAGTTATGTCTCCTATCCATCCCATCGTGCTTCCAGCTTCAGGAGAGGGTCAAGAGCAACCCTCTCGTCTTCCCGCATCATTTTTTGCTCCTTTATCCTTCTGGAGACAAGTTAAAGCCAAGTCAGAAGCTCCAGGTGCACCACACTTAAGTCCCTTTTCAATGGCTCCTGAACCTAATTGAAATCACCTGCAGATGTGCACGAGCTCTAGGAAGCTTAGGAGCCTATTGGTGAGACGATCGATGGCCAGAGGTGCATGGCTCAATGAGTAGAAGCTCGTCGTAGCTGAGTTCTTGATGTGTTCTTCAATACACCTCAAGATCCGTTTGATTAGAGCCACATCGCAGATTTAATTCGGGCCATTTAAAGCAAGGTAAAGCGACCTCCGCTCATCATCGGTCGATCGTGCTACGTGGAGCGTTGTGAGTCGTCAAATGAAGCGTTACGAGATAGTTTAATTAGTAACCCCCACTCTTTTGTGTATTTACCAAATAGTATTTGTAAATATTAAGCTAAATTTTAACTTTTGTGTAAATATTGCATCAAACCCCCATAGACTTATTATAATACCATAGAAGTTCATGCCAACGCTCCTCATGTGGCCATCCACGTAAGGCGTGTATATTTTGTACTATAGCCCATCCGACTTCCTTTATTTTGATTTAGTACTAAAATTTTATAATTAAATGTAAAACTTTTAGATATTTTACGTAGAACACATTGTATTTATTTTTAATTACAAAAATATCCCTTCCAAGCAGTTTATTTATTTCTTTGCATTTCTATTTTGATTAAATAGATCCCTTGACTTAAAAATTGTGGGAGAATTTCTGTATATGTATGGTATTATGTTGATGCACACTATCATTTTTATTTAGTCATTTAAAGACTTTTTCTATTTAATAAATATCATTTAGGAGCTAAGTATCTTATATTAGCTTTGAAAAATACAAAGCTAGGGTATAATACTATATAATATAAAACGTACTTTAAAAATTCCAAGAAAATTACCTAGGGTATAATACTATATAATATAAATCCAAACCAAAAATCACAGAAAAATATATAAAATAAAAATACTAAATTAGAAACCTTAAAACCAATATAAAAATCAGTAAAAAAAAAATTAAAAATCCAAAAATATTTATATTTTTAGTATTTTACATACTACATATTAAAAATAGTTTTGCATTTTTGGACTATTTATCTATTTTTAAAATCCAAGATAATTCGACCTACTTATTATAGCTACTATTTTGTATATTTAAATTACTGAAAAACACCTAAAATTAGCAGAAATTATAAAAAAATCACAAAAAATGGAGAAATATAAAGATACAAAAACATTTTGTTTTATAAAATTTGAGTATATAGCTATATTTAAAAAATAAAAAACATAATAGAATATGTATCTTATATTTACTTATATTCATATAAGTATTGCTATTATTAATTACAAATGATTATAAATATAATTAAACCTTTAAAAAATAAAAAGGACTGATTTTTTTAAATATTTCACTATATTTATATATTTTTATTTATCACATACCTTATATATTATTTATTATACCTATTATATCATTATTAATATAAATACAAATATATCCATATATATCATATCTTTAAAATGAAAAATAAAATAAAGCTACAAAATTAAAAATAAAAAATTTAAAAACATAAAAATATAAGCAATTAAAAACCTATATAAAATATATAATTAAAACCCCATAAAAATTAAAAATCTAAAAGTAAAATAATAATAATTTAGTTTTCATTAATTGACGATAATTACACCTATCTGCAATTTGCTCTCAGTGGTTCAACTCCTACACTTTCTCTCTATACACATCTTTATGTCGAGTAAAATAAATTTCAGCCCACATTCCTTTATTGTTTTATCATTATTGTGGATTGATTGTTTGTCTGAATTAATTGATCATGTGTCGAGAGCCGAGAGAGAACCGATACAACGATTGTCGGATTCGACTTGTCAGACACCGCCACCTCCTCCAAGATCGGATGTTAGGCACCCCTAATCGATCGCTTCAACAATTATATGAATGGATTTCCTTCTTATTTTCTTTTCTTTGCTATGGAGCATGTTCTCGTGATCTCCCGAACTCCTATGATGAACACAACCATGTCCTTTGTCAGCTTGTTTACATTACCCAACTTCATCCCCAACTGCTTAGCCTCAACAACAACATCCTACTTCCTCATCTTTCTAACACCAACTTCCGCATATTTAGATCGTTAGAGAACAAGTAAAAGGTAACACATTGTTCTTGCAGTTGTAGTATTTATATGATTTAATCTTCGCATTTCCTCTAATCTATGTAAAATCTATAATCCTCATTGATGGATCAAAGGTTCCTCATGGTTTGCTCGTTTGATCGACCTATATTGGACCTTCGGAGTTTGTCAACTCCATATGTCTCCCCACGGATCGTGTGGTCAACTAGTGTTGCTCATGCAAATGTTTATTCGGCATAGGAGATTGTGCTTGTTTTCTCGAACAAACCAGTATGCCTTTATTCTTGCTTTAGTATTGTGGACAACTAAAATAAGATCATGATTTGTGTTGTTGCTGTTTATTTTAATGAACTTATATGTGTATATCTTCATGTGGCAAGGCAGAGCTCTTCGAGTACAAGATAGCACAAAGAAGGTTCTTGTTGTGAAGGACATATCTCATGGGGATCCCTTTGTGTATAGGTACCTTGGCAGCATGGCCTCCTTATGCTGGTACAAGGTACTCAAAAATCTACACCAGAGAAATTTACATGTTATAACTTATACAAATTCTAGAACAGACAAATGCACATATCAGATTCGTGTCGTGAGTTGGAGAATAGGTTTTAGTAGCATATATTCGTAAGTGCGTTCATTATCTCACACCAAGATTCATCTTTGAGTCCATTCATTTTACAGTAATTATGGACAAGTTGACTAGTCACTTCCATGATGAGATAAATTGGTGTGTGTTATTTGATGATGATGTTGTGTTGATTGATGAGACTAGAGATGAATAAAATGAGAAGCTTGAGGTTTAGAGACATGCATGCATTAGATACTAAAAGATTTTGCATAAGCATGGCTAAGACTAAATATATGAAGTGCATATCGGACGAAAGCAGTGGTGAAGGAATCGATGTGAAGATTGGTGATGATAACATTCAGAAGAAAGTTTAGTTTAGATAATTGGGATCTACTTTACAACATGATGGAGAATTCGATGGAGATATTACTCATAGAATACATGTAGGTTGGTTAAAATGGAGAGAAGTCTCTATTGTTCTATGTACTAAGTGTTAGAGTAACATTTATTTTGTAGTGTTTATTTGTCCTTATTATGTAAATTACCCTAGAGCTTTTCTCCTATATAAGAGAGCTCTAGGGTTAATGGTAATGCATCTCATTCATTCCCTTCAACATGGTATCAGAGCGACGGTCCTAGGCCGGAGTTCTTGAACCCTAACCCTACCCCACCCGCCGCCCCTCTCTCTCTCTTTCTATCTCGAGATCGACGCCACCCTCGGATCGGCCATCGCCGATCGTTCGCGTGCAAGGTCAGCCCTTCATTCATTCGCGTGCAGAATGGATCATGGATTCAGGTGCATCACACCATCTCTGTGGTGACAGAGGTCAGTTTAGTGTCTTCCATCCTGCTCAATCTGAACGATCGGTGGTGATAGCTGATGGTACATGTTCCCCTATTACTGGTCAGGGGGAGGTACAGTTGACTCCTACCTTGAGACTGTCCAATGTTCTCTATGCACCGAAGTTCTCGATGAATTTGCTGTCTATTAGTCAACTCACCAAAGATTTACATTGCCGTGCTATATTTGATCCATCTACTCTTGTGTTTCAGGACATATTAACGGGCAGAGTGATTGGGACTGGCCATGAGCAAGGGGGTCTTTATAGACTGGTGCAATCTCCTTATGCTGGTATCTCTTCTATGAGGGCTGGATCGGTATCACCCTACACTTGGCATCTTCGCTTTGGCCATCTTCCGTTGCAAAAGATGGTCCATATTCTTCCACAGATTTCTCCCAAGTCTAATTTTCAGTGTCAGGCATGCCAACTTGGCAAACATCACAGGTCGTCTTTTCCAAGTCGTATAGGTCCAAGTCATCATGGTCTATTTGAGCTGCTACATTTTGATATTTGGGGTCCCAGTCGTGTCCCTGATCTTCAAGGGCACATGTTTTATCTTGTTGCCGTCGATGATTTCTCTAGACTTTCTTGGGTCTTTCTTCTTAAAAATAAATCTGATGCTGGTCATTTTATTCAGTCGTTTCTTATTGAAATAAAAAATATTTTCTCCGCTAAAGTGAAGTACATACAGTCTGACAATGCTCTAGAGTTGTGTAGTACCCAATTGTCCAAATTTCTTATGTCTCATGGGATTGTGCATCAGACGTCGTGTGCTTATACCTCCCAACAAAATGGGGTGACTGAACGGAAGCATCGTCATTTGTTGGATATGACCAGAACTCTTTTGATTCAGAGCCGTGCCCCTCACTCCTATTGGGGGGATGCGGTTCTCACTGCCTGTTATCTTCTTAATCGTATGCCTTCGACAGTGTTAGGAGAGAAGATTCCGTTCTTGACTGCGTTTCCCGAGAAGGATCTTTTCTCCCTAACACCGCGTGTTTTTGGGTCTGTTGCATTTGTTCATTCTTTTTCTCCTGGTCTTGACAAGCTCTCTCCCAGAGCTGTCAAATGTGTTTTTGTGGGTTATTCCGAAACCCAGAAGGGATATCGATATTTTGATCCAGTTAAACGAAGGTACTACGTCAGTGCAGATGTCACCTTCTTTGAGTCCATTATGTATTTTTCTCCTACAGGTGACAGACTCACTTACTCAGAGGAAGGAGATGATATCTATGTGTCGCCTCCACCTCCATATGTTCCATGCTCTAATCTACCACCACAGTCTACTCCACCACCACCACCGCCACCACCAACTACTGTTTATTATCCTCAGGTTTATCAGCGACGGCCCTCTGCTCATGTGCCTCCTCCATCATCCAGCACGCCCGAGGTATGTACTGATCATTTGAGTTCTACTGATGGCACAGGTGATTTGAATGCGCAGATGGATGTACAGGGTACTGATGGTACGGTCAATCCTCCAGTCGATGACCTACATATACCTATTGCTCATAGACGGCAGAAGCGTGCTCGGACGATGAATCCCAAATATGGGATGGATTTTTTCTCTCAGGCGTCGTTAGAGCGTTTGTCCCCGGACTTTCGCAAGTTTGTTGTTGGGTTATCGGCAGTACACATCCCACGGTCTTATCAGGAGGCCCTACAGAGCAGCCCGTGGCGTTTAGCTATGGAAGAGGAAATGGCGGCGTTGCAGTCACGTGGTACGTGGAGTGTTGTGCATCCTCCACCAGGTGCGTCCATTGTTGGAAGCAAATGGGTTTTTACTGTTAAGCATCGGGCAGATGGTACGGTTGATAGATACAAAGCCAGATTGGTTGCTCGTGGGTTCACCCAAACATATGGGGTGGACTATCAGGAGACGTTCTCTCCAGTAGCCCGTCATACTACCTTACGGATTCTCATTGCAGTTGCTGTTGTCCGAGACTGGCCCCTATTTCAGCTTGATGTCACGAACGCCTTCTTGTATGGTGACTTGCAGGAAGAGGTCTATATGCAGCAGCCACCAGGGTTTGCGGCTGAGGGGGAGTCTAGTATGGTGTGTCGTCTCCATAAGGCCATATATGGCCTGAAGCAGAACCCACGGGCTTGGTTTCAGAAGCTCTCGGAGTTGATTGAACAGAAGGGCTTCGTCAGATCCACAGCGGATCATACTCTCTTTGTAAAGAGAGATCAGCGAGGTACTGTGATCATCTTAGTATATGTTGATGATATTGTTATTACAGGCAGTAATGAGCAGGGCATTCAAGCAGCCAAGAAGTTTCTTGGCGAGCAGTTTGTTATGAAGGATTTGGGTACACTTCGTTATTTTTTGGGGCTGGAGTTTGCACGGAACAAGCAAGGAATGGTAATGACACAAAAGAAGTATGTTACGGATCTCTTATCTGAGACAGGTATGGCAGGGTGTAGACCAGCTGCTACACCTATGGATTCTAATGTCAAACTTTATGATGATGACTCTGAGGAGGTAGACAAGAGACGATATAGAGAGCTAGTAGGAAAGCTCTTGTATGTCACGATTACCCGACCGGATATAGCCTTTGCGGTTAATAGGGTAAGTCAATTCATGGAGCAGCCCAGGCAGGCTCACATGAATGCTGTTTTTATGATCTTGAGATATCTGAAGTCCTCTCCAGGTATTGGTCTTCTGTATAGAAGAGATACCTCCATATCCATCACAGGTTATGCTGATGCAGACTATGCTGGGTGTCCTAATGATAGAAAGTCAACTTCAGGATTTATTGTATTTATTGGCACCTCACCAGTAGCTTGGAAGAGTAAGAAGCAAAATGTGGTGGCTCGATCAAGTGCAGAGTCAGAATATAGGGCAATGGCCCAAGGTAGTGCTGAGATGATGTGGGTTAAATCCGTTTTGACCGATTTAACCATTGATGTTCCTCTTCCCATGCATCTAAAATGTGACAATCAAGCAGCCCTGTTCATAGCCAATAATCCAGCCTTTCATGAGAGGACGAAGCACATTGAAGTGGATTGTCATTTTACACGAGACTTAATCAAAAAAGGACTTATTTCAACTTCTCATGTATCATCTGGAGATCATGTTGCGGACATGTTTACCAAGGCCCTTGCTAGGGGTCCATTTCATCTTTGTTGTTCCAAGCTGAGCATGTTGGATATATATGCTCCAGCTTGAGGGGGAGTGTTAGAGTAACATTTATTTTGTAGTGTTTATTTGTCCTTATTATGTAAATTACCCTAGAGCTTTTCTCCTATATAAGAGAGCTCTAGGGTTAATGGTAATGCATCTCATTCATTCCCTTCAACACTAAGAAAATTCCTTTGAAAATCAATAGAAAGTTTTACAAAGCAACTGTGAGACATGATATGCTCTATGGTTCTGAATGTTGGCATGTGATCTATGAACATGTGTAGAGAATGGTACTAGCAGATTAAAAATGATAATGTATGGTCATATACATAATGTTTGGATTCAGAATGATGCGATCATATGGAAAGTTAGTGTAGCTCTGATGAAAGATAAAATGAGATATCACCAAACATGGTTTGACCATTTGCAAAGGAGGTCGGTTGATATACCAGTTAGGAGATGCAAATTTTGAGATGTTGAGTCAGCTAAAAGAGGGCAAGGAAGGGTCAAGAAGTGTTGGAATGAGATTATTTGATGGGATCTTCATTTTTTGGATCTAAGCCTGATAATGACTTAAGATAGATCTTAATGGAGGCAAAGAATCCATGTAACTGACCCTATTTAATGTGGAAAAAGCTTTGTTGTCGTTTTGTTTCTTACTTATTGGTGTCCATGTATGCACGAGAGATGGATGGAATAAAATTCAATGAGAAGATTGATGGATAGGTCATCATCATTTGCATTATATGATCCCTATATCACCATTTTTATATTCCATTCATCTTTGAACCAAGCCAAAGTTCGGTAAAGGAACACGAAATAACGATGCATGTGGAGTCATTTCATTGAAGAATATGTGGTGTCATTTCATTGACATTATCCACTTCTACGTACATACTATTTTATATTTTATCACTGAGATCCCCAGAAAGAAGTGCCTTTTAGATAGATGCCCCGCAAAAATATTACATTACTAGATTATATATCCTCGTAAGTAAAATAATCTTAGTTTTCTATTTTAAACAAAAGAAGACATTGATGCTCGGATGATGCCGTCAATATTAACAATCTATCTATGATTATAGATGTCAAAAATATCATGATTGATATGTTTGACGTTTATAATTTTTTAAAAGGGTTTTTATTAATTGTGCCTTTCTTAACTTCTGCAATATAATTGTGTTCTTACTTTCTTACAAAGTCTACAATTCTACCCTTCGTTAAGATAAAGTAGATATATAATTGATATTATAAAAGTAAGAACTGTGAATTTCGTAACAAAAAAGGGGCACAACTCATATTAAAAAATGGACATAAGTGATGTTGTAGAAGTTAAGAAGGACACACATGATAAAAATCTTTTTTAAATTGGTATTCCTTTTCATCTTTTTTTACCCTTAATATATATATATTTATTTATTTAAAAAATTAGGATAAAAGAATCTGATGACATTCAAGAAGATTAACTCGGATCATTCAATGTTGCCATTAAGTAGTTAGAAGACATATATGTAAACTGATTGATTTTTCTATAAATATAGATAATCGATGACGTGGTGAAGATTTGTATAATATGGAATATTTAGGAATATATCTATCAAAATATATTAACAACATAAATTTAGTGTGAAATGACTGATAGGAGTTCAAAGTATAATACCTACGGATATTTCTCGTTATCATTGGCCCGATCAGTTGAGGAATTAAAAAAGGAGCAGATAATTTCGTCTTCTTTTTTTCTTGATTTTTTATCTATTCATGAAACATAATTCTCTTTCTTTATTTCATATCTTCTTTCGAAAAGTTATTCCCCTTTCTTTTCGTAATGATTATTTTTGTCTTCCTTCCCATTCTGTATTTTAAAATAAATGTCACTTACAAATAATTACACCTTATTCCTCGTTCTAAAGAACAATAAACAAAGAACGTGAATAAATACTCTTTTTCTACATTTATTCCAAAAAACATGAATAGAAAATAAACTATGTTAAATAACATTTCACATCTGTATTACGAATTCCTTATACTCCAAGTGATCTAAAACGTCTCTAACTAAAAGATAAGTAAAAATGCACACTCCATTGAGCCCATTCTCATAGTCATATCTCAGTAGACACCACCTCTAATATTTGTTGGAAAAACATAGTCTATCATAAAAACTAATTACTATAGAAAATGTAAGAAATATCACATCTTGATCCATCGAAGTAGAGAGGAGATGCTGATTATGCACAACAACATATCCAATTCCATCCAATCATATGCCACATCACATGCTCCTCTCAAATCAATCAAACTATCCAAATATATTTATAAAATAGATAAATAAATATTGATATCACAAACTCACACACTTGATCATAAGCTATCCCACACTCAAACATATCCTACTATCCAAACACATAAATACATGAAAAGTTATCCACAAGAATATTTGTCAATAAGCAAAGATATTCTACTTGAGGAAACTTCTAATTTCATAAGGAGAAGTAAGATGATTAAATCACAAATTTCCCCATAATATGCTGCATAAATGTTAATAGAAAACAAACTGCAACCCCAATTGCTATGTTATGTGGATCGTATGTGTGTGTTGCCTACTTAATATCCCACATGAGAACTATTGCTGATGTCAAATCACGAACCATTGTCATTGTCAAATACAAATTTTCGTGTATATATATTTAACAAAAGTAACTCATCTTTGTGGATCATCATATTAATTGCAAAGGCATTGTGGAAAAGAAAAATCAAATGATCATGGCAGAATTCATCTTTCAACTTTCTTTGGTCTCGTCACAGTCTCAACCTCACTAAACTACTAAAAAACTATATAGATCTTAATTATGATAGGGATAAACTATGTTGATGAGATTTCCATAGCAAGGGTATAATGGTAATTTCACACACACCTTCATGTAACCTAACTATAATTTCACGGCCTAGATAGATCCTTGGAGTAGATGTTCATTGCACTACAAACATACCAAAAGGGAGTCAAGTGTGAGCAAGTAGAGTAGACACTTGTCGAACCATTATAATTGTTGGCCTTCTTGTGCATTATTTGATTGAATCTATTGCCAACAATGCATATTGGAGTCATGTTTACGAGATCAACATTTACAAAATGGTAGAAGAGTCAAAGATGAAGATCTTGAAGTTCAATACGTCGAACTTAGCGTTGTAGTGCATGCATATCAAAGACATTCTGTAGGAGAAGAATCTCAATCTCCCAATAGAAAAAAAATCTCCCAATAGAAGGGAAGAGGCCAAAGCCATAGAGGAGGAGTAAAAGGTCTTATATCAAAAGGCTCTAGGAATTGTGAGACATGGCCTTGCTCCATAGGTGTCCTCGAGCAACACAAAGGAGAAGATGACAACAATTCTTTTCATGCATGAAAGCCTCCTACACCAAATAAGCGATATTTAACGAAAAAGCTTTTCAATATGAAGATGAGCAAGAAATCTATGGTGGCCTCACATTTCAAATTTCTAAAGAGCATCATCAACTAGTTGAATTGTTTTCGAGGATGAGGTAAAAGCTCTACAGTTCTCCTTAGTTTACATGGTTGATGGAATGCATTGGTTGTAGTTATTAGCAACTCCTTTAGTTTTGAGAAATTGAAGTTGGAGGATGGTGCTATCGCCCTTAGAGAAGGTACATGATAAACGATGTCCGGAGAATACTACTTTTCAGGTTGTGTTTTGGTACAGAAGTGAGGGGCATGAAAAGTTACAAGAACCTAAAGTGCTCCAAAAGAAAGTAGTATAAAGGTGGATCAAAATCTTAGATCTGAAGCGTGTTGTTAGAAATTGTAATCAAAACATGCACTATAGAAAGAAGAAAGGTAATTGTACTATTAATTTAGGTAACTAATCAAAGAATAAATTGGAGAAAATATTAGGTCGAAATATGGATTATTTACACGTAAAATAATAATCTCAATTTAGGGTTAATTACTTTCATATTTTAAACCCAATATTATTATAATCAGTGAGTGTTAATTAATCATTTTCAACAGTTTGATTAGTGATTTATTAATAAGATTTCGCTAAAACATCCACACAGAGTAGATGAATCATAGATTCATCAGTGATGATGTATCCCTAGGATAGTGCCCAAAATCTATCACTAAACCATGCATAATGAACTTGAATTTTGAATGATCACTGATAAAAATAGAAAAAATAAATGACCAACAACTGTTGGTTTTCATGTGTGTGTTGGTGAATCAAGGGTTTATGCTTGGTTGAGCATGATTTATGTATTCTACCCATCCCTCTCGTATCCACTCTCTGACACCGAAGATTCGATCATTTTTGTAAATTTACTCCATCTCTAACCCTAATAATTTCTAGGTCCCACATTATTGATTCTTCACACCCAAATACTTATGCTACTCTTCAGCCTAAGGGAACCTTGTACATCCCATGAGTATTCACCACAGGTTCCTTTATCCTTATTACATGTCTCTACTTAGGCTATTCATAGCCTAAGTATAGGGGGACCCGAGTCAAATTTATGCTTACCTCTTCTTGTTCTTCTTATACTTAGGTTATTTTAACCTAAGTATAATGGGAGCATCTGAGTAAGTTCTACCATATCACCTTGTATTTTAACTTGAGCTATAGCTTCATATCACTTTGTGCTACGAGGACACATAAATGTTAAGTACAGGGAGTGTCATATAGCTCGTATTTTGAAAATTATGAAACTTTCTAAGGCTAGGGTGTAAGTATTTTTGAATTGATTTTCAAAAAAATGTTTGTAAATGCTTTGAAAATTTTTCTAAATGTGCGACGTCATTTTGAAAAATATTTGACAACAGTTTGAAAAATGGGGTTTGACTCGTTTTGAAAATTTGTTTAAAAAATGTTTTAAAAATCTATGTATATTTTGTGACACGGTTAGGAAAATATTTTCAAAAATCTTTTCAAAAATAAGGGACCAACTGACTTGTTTTTGTAACTACAATCTTATTCAAAATCCAATAAAAAATTGAAAAACTAAAATCTTTTTTTAGTAACGATTTTGACTACTGAGCTTAAAAATGAGTTGCTACTTTTCAGTGAGGAAACTAAGGTCTCCCTTAGCATAGTGGGTGGTTAAAAGTCAATGCGAATGGCACCATCTTGAAGTAACATGAGTAGCCGTTTAGCAGTCCCTACACCCATACTGACTGGAAGTGGATGCAACTATGAATCTCCATCTCATCACCTTTATTCTATCATTTTGACCTTAAAAACTATAACTAATGCATGTAAATAACATTAATTTGTGCATATAAACATTCAGTATTTATTGTATTATTTGTACATAAAATAAAGTTTTAATATCAAAATTATAGAATAAAGAGAAGAAAGAATAAAGAATAAAATATTGAAAATATTTTATGACCCTAAACCCCAAAACCAAGTCAAGAATTGAGTTGGTCGGCAAGGAATAAAGTAGGGGGAGATAAGGGCCCAAAATAGAATAAAAACCAAATTCTTTTATTCTTTATTTATGCATTTTTGACACATATTTTATCTTTTTTATTTATTCATCAAATAAAGAAATTCTATATATGAAAGGTGTAGATAATAATGTAAATAAAAATAAAAAATTGAGTTTGTACAAAAATAATACATTATAACTTTTCACGAGTTATTTAATGGTGGTGGTTTTATATTTTTTAAGTTACCATGTGAACGTTAGGTTTTTGACCCTCATTGTATATTATACCGATTAAAATAATCAATTTATTCATTTTATTATTATTTTTTACAAATTTACAGTTTATATTTTTGTAATAATTATCTATAACATATGCACATATTAAAACTAGAATAAAATTAAAAATAAGATGTAAAATAAAATAAGTCTATAAATACATAGATAAAATACCTACAATCATACTTGTATATAAATAAAAGTGGGTCATATTCTTTTATTTCTTTATTATTTATTTTTTATTATATTGTAAATATTATTCATATCATATTAAAAATACAAAAGTAAAATAAAACTCAATAAAACACATTAAAATAAAAAGATGTATATAAAATATAGGTAAAATACCTATAAATATACCTACATAATATATATATATATATTTAAGTGTACGAATAGCATCATAAAAATAAAATAAAAATATATTTATACTCATAAAAATAAGTTATAAATATATAAAATAATAAAATAAAATAAAATATACAAAATATAGATGAATATACCTATAAACACACTAATAAAAAAACTCTAATAAATAACACTAAAAGGTAAATAAAAATCAAAATAAAATACTACATAAAATAATAAACATTTTTTATTTTATACTCAAACATTAATAAAATCATTTATTATTTTTAAATAATTATTTTCAAATAATCTACTTTTTATCGTCTAGCGGCCTGCGTGGCCCAATCAGAAGTTGGGGATTGTTGACCTCCGGTCAACTCCCCATGCGCCTCTGACTTCTGTCAGAACCATCTTCTCCCGTGATTTCCTCCTTTTTTGCGCATGATCCATCCATCCATCACTCTCGATCGCTTCAGGAAATTTCTTTATTATTCTTCCAGGATCCATGCCGACTCCTTTACTTGCTTGTACATACAGTCAATCGTCGCCATTTGTCCAGTCAATAAGGGTGCATATCGTTGTTCGAAAATAAGCAACCTCCATCCTCCTCCCAATTTTGGTCACTCTCTGAGTCTTTGAGCCTCTGGAACTCGGCCTAGTGTGCATCCCCGTGACAGGGGGAGGTGCCCTGAGCATCCACGGCGGCTGGATGAGGAAGAGGTGTACCCAGGCGACGCTCCGGCGATCGTCCGGCTCCCTGTCTAAACCCGATTAGAGCTATGCTTTTTAATTACTTTAGTTAGATTTTCATTCAAGCATTTTATTTCTGTCATTAGATTAATCATTAGGTTAGTGGTTTAGCATAGATTAGCCAACCCATAGTTCACCGAGCTCCGCTCCGGCGAACATTCCACTGTGACTCCGCCATTTTCCGACCCCACTTCCACCTCCATTTCCTTCTCCTTCCATCTCCCTACGCCCCGCACGCCTCCATTCCCCCAGATCCATCATGGATCTGGAGATCCACTCCTCCATCTCTGCTTCACGTCGGAGGAGCTCCGCCTGACTCCACCTTCCACCCTTTTCACCCAATAAGACCCCCAACACCATTGGTTTTCATCGCGTGTTTTTCTGCAGAGTTTGGAGGCCAAAAGACTCCCAACGAAGTTGACTTTTGTTGAGGAAGAGGTACCTAGAGCTCTCTCTCTTCATCGACCTCACATGACCACACCGGAGCTCCATGTGTCTTGTTGAGACCGTCACCAGATGAGGGGGACTCCCAGGAATGAAAATAGATGCTCGGTGTTGACGGTGAAGGCTGTAGGAGCCCGCAATGTCTGATCAAAGCTTACCCCATGCGAGCTTCTTTCCCATTCTTCCAGACCTTCCCAGAAGCATTGGATCAAGAAGGACCCCCACTTTTGATCACAGCCGTCAGATCAAGCCACGCCTCAACCGTCAGATCAAGCCACACGATCTAATCTCAATCGATGATCGATGAAACATCATCATGCAACGTAGATATGGCACGTGTTTAAGAGGAATCAATCTCGTCGTCCATCCGTGCCTCTTATGGGGTAAATTGCATATCTTGCCCTGCCTTTTTGTATTTTATCATATAGTCATGTAAATAAAACTTAACATTATAAATAATTTGGACATTTTGCAATTAGGCCTCTGTATTTATTTAAATTACATATAGGTCCAGTCCATGTCACCTCATATGGTATCCCACATGAGGTGGCGAAATTGATTGGATGCCTATGTGAGTTTTTGTATTTATATTTAGTCCAATAAATGAAATTAACGTTGTATATTTTACTAAAAATCACTGGAAGACCCCTAGATTTTATTGTATTTGCATTTTGGTCCCTCCCAAGCTGCTTCACGTGTAGTCCCATGTGATGGGTATTTTGCATAGATGCCCTGGCGGGTTTTATAATTGTTAAAAGGTCTTTAAAGATTAAATAAATATGGTTTTCTTCAGTCACTTTTGTATAGAGCCTCTTGATGTTTATTTTAATTGCAAAAATGCCCCTGCTAGGACATATTTTTGTGTGTTTTATCTATTTATTTAATATACCTAATGTGCTCCAAAAAATATGCAAAAATAGAGTTAAATGTTTATGCCATGTATATTCACGCCCATATTTTGTTTTAAATTTTTTGCATTTAATGCATTTAGTAAAAATATAATAGAGCACACATTTTTTCCATGTTTAACCTGTAAAATACCAAAAAAATATCAAAACATTTATAAAAAATACAATAGTTTAAATATTTATATATTAAGTACAGAAACAAAAACCTCTAAAAATAAAAAAAGAAAATGATAGAAATCATAAAGCTCTAAAATCTGATAAAAAATTATAAAAAAATCAACAAAAATACCAAAATAATTCTTTTTGTTTTATAATTATCTGTATATTATTATTTTTAGATTAAAATTAATTTACGTAATTTTGGGACTTACTTACTATTTTTAAAACCCAAATCAATTTTGGGTATTATGTTTAATCCCTTATTTGGGATATTTTTACTTTAAAAATACATAAAAATAGCAAAAATTACAGAAAAATAACAAAACATTAGAAAAATGTAAAAATCATAAAAAATATATCACTTATTATATTTTGACTATTTTTACATATTTATGTATATCTTATATTGTATTTATACATATACATATATCCATATACATATATATGTTATATTTAAATAAAAAAGAAATGTAAATATTTAAAAATATAAAAAGAAACTACAAAATTATAAAACCAAAAATAAAATCAAAAAATATAAAATAAAAAAACCCATAAAAACAGTAAAGTGGACAAGAGGTAAAAGACAAAGTTTTGTGCATTATTTGTGCCTCCTCCTCCCGTTTGCTCCCAGTGTTCGACCTCTACACATACTTACACATATACACTTTTACTGTAGAGTTATTATAAAGTTTGACTCTACATTTTTGAGATTTGATTGCTTTATTCATATTGTGGGTTATCTATTGATTAACCAAGAGATTTTGTTTAAGGTCACATCAGCAACTGTCCTTCCGCCTTGTAGAATGACACAACTTCAGCCTTATTTTTCTCAGTTACCAAATGGCATCATTGCCGGGGAGAAACATCGCATAGAAGTAGATTATTCGATTTTTATCTATTATCTCTTGTTCATTCATTTAGCTCTTGCATTATTTATTTATTTTTCATTAATTATTTGATATCATTGTTTGATATTATTGTGAACTGTATGACACTCCTTCATGTTTGAATTTGTTCCGTGGGACTGCGACGCGATGGAGGACCTCCTAGGAGGACCTTTGCACCCAAGCAATGCGGAGCCAACTTTCTGACTGAGCCGACATGATAGAGAAGCCAATTCAGACTCGGAGGAATTTTTGAGATAGTGTCTGAGCTTTATTTTATTATGAATTTTTCTTAAAAAATGTAAATTTATGTGAGAGAGTGATTCTATAATTGTAATAATTCGGACACTCCACACTTCAACTTCCCGAGGTCTAGTACTAGAGGGATTGTTCCCTTGGGGTCTAGATGATTTTGATGCTTTTTCACTTTGTTATTATTATTATTATTTTGTGTGAATGAGTCCTAGTTTAGGAATTGTTTACCAATAGATTAAGATCCAAAGCTCATAATATATTTTCTTGCACCTATAGGTGTGCTTCTAGACTTTGTCAAATAATAATTATTGATTATTCAGATTCGAACCTGCACGTTGTGAGAGACGTTATACAATGCTGGTAGGACCCGTTGTGGCGGACACCGAGACGTCTCCAAGATCGGACCTTAGGGTTTGATTCTAAATCATTCATATTTTATTCTTCACGATAATAGCAGTTACTATCTTAGGATGATTTCATCGGATTGCATTTGCATATAGTCTAGGTTTTAAATTTTATCTTGCATCCTGCATGGAGAGAGCTGGGAAGCACTATAAGTCTTCTGACTTTGCATGAATTATCGTTTTCCGACTTTCTTTCGTGGATTTTTCGATCTTCTCCCTCTGATTTTTGCTCATCTAGGATGCTAAATGGAATTGGAAACCTTGTTATGCACATGCATTGAAAAACAAAAAAAGTGATAACTGAAATAAAATCGAGACTGCTAACTCTACTTGATCTCTATAATAAAATGGATTCCTTATCTTGGGGAGAGCAACCCCCTCCTTGTATGCACATTTTATTCCTACGTACATGCTAATGATCGCCTAACTCTAAAATCGAAAAGATAAAAGACCACATCTCGGTCTTCACCGTGTCGCGTAGGTGAATCGGGGGTTTGCTTTGTGTATTGATTGTGACTTGGAGTCTGTTTGCATTTCTCATCTCTTTGAGTTTTGTGGTCCCACTCGTGTGAGTCATTATTTTTCATCTTTGAGTCTCTCTACCTCTCTTATACATATATCTCCTTATTTGCATCGAGTCGTGATATTGGGTCTTGAGCTTCACCTTCTTAGTCAGATTGCAGCTTCTCTCCTTGCCCATATCACCCACATCTAGTCCGGTTCGAGGAGACCCTCTCCTTGAACCACAATTTTGACTATGTTCACCTTCATCTCGTCCACCCTCCTCGTGCCCCTCTGTATCATTATTTCTCTTACCTGGGATTGATGTGCTTATGGATATAGGTCACGTCAAGGATTTTGACTTACATTGATTATTGGAGTAAGTTGGGCATGTTTTGAGGATGCTGGGATCGATATCCTACTCTTGGTGGATTTGACTTCCGCCATGTGCATAGGAGCTTATTGCGGACTTTGATGATGCATAATCACTAGGTGTGGTTCTTTATTGAGGATTTTTTATCACGCACACCGGATTGAGGATGTGATATATTTTGATGATTTGACGAGAATTTCATGAGCTTTGATTGATTTATCTATTTTAAGGTTCCTACCGTATTGAGTTAGAGAATTGATTGACTATCTTGATTTGGACTACCCACATGATCTCTCATCTTCTTGTCTGAGCCATCTTCGAACTCCTGACTATCATCCACTTGTGGCTCCTTGAGGATTTATGATTATATTTTGTGCCATCTGATGAAGTGCTTTTTCCACGAATCTAAATATGCCTCACACAAGGCGGAGGCAAAGTCGTTGTGGCGACCCGCGAGAAAATCCGAACTTCAGTCAAAAATTAACCCACGACAATTAAATCAAGCAATGAAAGTAAATGCGGAGTTAAAATTTATTATAACTCTACAAAATATGTGTATAATGCAAGTAGTGTAGAGTGCTGAAGACAGGGAACAAGCATGATAGATCGAAAATGAGTGCTCAAGAGTGAATGTGATCAAATGCCTACAAGTGTGTTGTTTTTGTGGGCTTTTAATTTTATATTTTTTATTTAATTTTTGATTTTTTATTTTTATATTTTGATTTTTGATTTACTGATTTTATATTTTATTTTTATATTTTATATTTTTGTATTTTCCTCTTCTTTCAATAAAGGTATAAACTATAAGGAATATATACACTAGAGATAAAAGAGGGATATATAAAGGTAAAAATACTCAAAAATCTAGGGAGTAAAATGTTTTTGTACTTTTTATATTTTTTCAATATTTTTGTGATTTTTCCAAATTTTTCCTAATTTTTTTTGGTATTTTAAAAGTCAAAAATACAGAAAACAGTGAACAAATTTAATGGCTGAAATTAAAATGATGATGAAAAATATCAAACAAAATCGAAAATTCCTCAAATTAATTTTAAAGTAAATATAATAGAACAAAAAAATTTAGAGACAAAAATTGTATTTTTAGGATTTTTGTGGAATTTCTAAGATTTTTATGAAGATCGTAGGGGTTTTCTAATTTTTAGGAGTTTTCTTTTGAATTTTTTAGTGATTTTTGGTCTGGAGTTATATCACACAGAAACACATAAAATATACTTTTTTTTGGAATTTTTCAAAAACGTTTTATAATTTTTATGTATTTTCTAATGCAAACAGTGAAGAAAATGCATGTTTTTGAATTTTTATAACTAATAAATTGCAAAAAGTACGAAATAAAAATATAGCGTGGAAGCACAATGCAGCAAGAATGTATGCCTATTTATTTGGTGATTTTTCGAATTTTATAGATGCATGAAATAAATAGAGACAACATAGAGAAAATACTCTACTAACAAGGGTATATATGTAAATATACAAACATCTAGGACCAAAGTACAATTTTCCATAAAATATACTACAAATTAACAAAGTTCCAGGGCCAAACATAAATAGCCAAAAACCCAGGGGTATGCGTGCAAATATCCCAGACCTCACGTGTGTACGCACGCACGCTTGGGAGGGACCTAAACACAAACAATAAAGACCCGAGGGGCTACTTTGCAAAATATCCAAAAATATTACATATTATGAAATAGTTCCTGGACTCAATCGAAATATCAAAACTTTTAGGAGGTCCCATGCAAAATGCCCACCCACCCTCACACGCATAGGCACGTGAGGTGACGCGGCCGAGGACCCAAGTGCAAATACCAAAAGTACGTGGGTGTCTATGCAAATGTTACATAAAATATTTAACTACACCTGAAAGTTTCCGGGATAAATAGTATATACAAAAAGTGTGAGGGTACTAGGCAAAATTACGCAACGCCTGTCGATCCGACGGCGGACGTCCGTTCACTTGACACGTGGCGGCACGCGGACGGCCGATGATGCTTCGGCTTCGACAGCTACGATGAGATCCTCCAAGGCTGAGCGAACGGTTGGGACGCATGAAGATCTAACGGCTCCTATGCACCTGGGCGATGACCCCAGATCATACGGTCGGAAGGCGATGATGCAGAACAGGGAGGAAGGCTCGCCGCTGCGAGCTTCCTCCGACGATGTCGCCCTCCTTTGACGTGATATGAGGTCCAAAATAGCCCAAAGTTCTCATGCAGGTCTCCTCTGATGGTTGGGAGTATCAAAGGTGGTTGTGGCCACTGGACCGCGCCGGCGAAGGTGGAGGAGCAAAGCGCCCCCAAATGTCTCCGGTGAGGTCCCAAAATCGTCTCAAGCGCTAGATGGGATCCAAGACCTTCACAAAAAGGTGAAAGGAGTTGCGGGCAAAGTGCCGTAACCCTCCAACAGTCGCGAAGGGGCGGAGGATGGCGCAAGGGAACTCGGCCGAAGCTAACTCCGGCAAGGAATTCAATATGGCGATGGGATAATCGAAACGCTAGATGGAGAGGGGGATTCGATTCCTAAGACTACGACGAACGACAAAAGCGAAGAAAAATGAAGAGAAATAAACCTCAAAGGTGAAGAACACCTGAGAAAGAACCTCAACGGCGAGGGTGTTCGCCGGAGGTGGTGGAGCCTCCTTGTAGCTTGCTCGGCCGACCTGACGCACGGGGGAGGAAGCTGTCACCTTCCTCTCTCTATGGAGCACGAAAGGGGGAGCGAAGCTAGTACAAAAGGGGTTCAAAATCGAATTCAAAATCGGGGGTGGTATTTCAATGGTTAACGAACGACTGAGAAGAACGAGGCACAGGGCGTGACGCAGCGATCCAAAGATCGAGGATTCACCTGGGCGTGAATCATCAATGTCCAAGGAAGAAAAGTTAAGAAGAGCATTACGCAAAATGGTGCAATATGGAGCCTCGAAAAAATCGAGAAGGCGGGTCAAAAACGTGGTCTGACAAGGTGGCAGAAGGGGGTCAGGCAGTTGACCTTCGGTCAACAGTCCAAGCCACCTGGTTGGTCCACGTGGACCAACCAGGAAAAACCCCTGAAAAAGAATTAGAAATTCATTTAAAAATATTAAACAATTTTATTAATTTTTTATTATAAAATGAAAAGTATTTATTATTTTCTAAAATATTTTATTATGATTTTTATTTATTTTTTAGGGGTTTAAAAGTACGAGTTTCCTTTTATAGCTCATATACAGGTATATTCATCTATATATTTTATTAATTTATTTTTTTTTTGTGTATTTAATTTTATTATTTTTGTTTATCATTTTATAAATTTATAACTTATTTTTATATACTTAAATATATTTTTATTTTATTTTTATTATGTGTTTTATACAAGTAAATAAATAGATGTATTAAGTATATATGTATATGTATAGGTATTTCATCTATGTATGTTATATAATTATTTTAATTTTGTATTTTCTTTGTGTTTTTATTCCTGTTTTAATATACATATACATTATAAGTAATATTTACAAAATTATAAAAATATGAAGTTATAAAAATAATGATCAACAAATATAATGAATATTTTAATCTTTACAAGTATACAATAGGCGTCCAAAACTCAACTTTCAAACCATAGCTCCACAAAATATGAAACCACCTTCATTAAATAGATTAGTGAAAATTATATACAATTAAAGTGATTTTGATACATTTCGAGTTTTTATTTGAGAGATACAGGTCTGCGAAGTTGGGATTCTGGAAACTTATTCAGATCATAATTTTTTATCTGTACATTATTTTTGTATGAAATCAATTTTGTATTTTTTTGATATTTAATTATCTATAACTTTCATGTTAAAAGTTTCTTTATTTGAGGTGTAAAAAGTGGAACCAAAAATAGGATCCAAAATGAATAAAGAATGAATTAAATAAAAGGGATTTTTATTGGTATTTTGGACCTTATCTCCCCCTACTTTATTCGTTGTTGACCTATTCATCTAGATGATAGGTCTCGGGGTTTCGGGTCATAAAATATTTACAGTATTTTATTCTTTTTCTTTTCTTTATTCTATAATTTTGGCTTTAAAAACCACATTTTATATACTATTTACCTACACATGCATGAATGCTAAGATGCATGAATTAAGCCTATTTATACGCATTTACGAGGGTTTTTGAGGCCAAAATGATAGAATAAAGATGATGAAATGGAGGTTCATTGATGACCGAGAAAATAACCACTCACTATCGGGCCAAGGTATAAAAACACTGGTCGTTGCGGCCCGAATAGAGAGACTCAGTCAACAAGAAGATAAGACTACCAAATCAGAAAATAAATCAATAAGCACGTATAAGCGGTCTCGCAATTTATTTAACCTGGTATAGCGACCAGGGTCGAACTCAAGGAGCACGGATTGGCTCGAAAGAGCCTACTAAGTAATCAAAAAGAATAAAAAAGATAAGATGTATTTTTGATGGATTTTATGTATTTTAAAAAAAATTTGTATTTTTTATTTTAAAGAAAATGTAAGAAAAGGGCTAAAGAGGACACATTCAACAATTTATTCAATACATCAAAATAACTCAAAAAATTCAAATAATATTATTTTTGTGTTTTTTATATTTTAAGTGTTTTTTGTGATTTTTTCAGAATTTTATAATTTTTAATTGATTTTAGAAAAATCGAAAAAGGCAAAAACAGTGAAGAAATGTGCAGTCAGATTTGAAAGGCTAATTAAAAATAGATAATTAGGTTATAAAAATGTGAAGGTAATTTTTTATGACAAGTAGGAATAAAAACTAAACTACATAAACCAAAATTGCATTTTTTTATTTTTATATATTTTTTAACAATTTTTATAAGGTTTTTGGTGTTTTGTATTTTTTATGGGTTTTATGAATCCAAATTCTACAAAAATTAGAAAGAAGCAAGAAAACACTAAAACAAACAAGTTCTAATTTTTTTGTAATTTTTAGATAAGTTTTTATATTTTTAATCGATTTTATAAATCAACCAGTAACAAAAATGAAGGTTTTTTATTTTTTTAAAAAATAACAAAAAGCAACAAAAATATCCCAAAAAATTTGTGAAATTTTTACACACTGGCAGGAGCCACGTATCCAAATTTCACACGATTTGGATTTTATTTGATATTTTATTCAACCAATGAAAAGCTGACAGTGCACAAGGACCTAAATGTAAAGAAACTAAGTTCCAGGGGCCAAAAATTAACAATCCGAAAAAACTCAGGGGCCCATTTGCAAAAGTCCCACGACAACACGAGCTCAGCACATGATTCATGCACAGAGGGGTATAAGTGTCATTCTAATTAATAAGCATTCAAACATTAACACATATAAAGTTCAGGGAGAAATGTATAAATGACCCACAGAACACGTGCCAACCCACGTGAGCTATATTCACAAGGAATCAAATGCAAATAACAAAAACACGAGGTCCTAAATGCAAAATGTCCACATTAAAAACAACTACCAAAAATATTTAAGATCTGAGGGCTAAACTAAGGAGGGCCTAAGTACAAATTACCATACTAAAAATACAGGACTAAACTGAAATATAAAAACTAAGGAGGGCCTAAGTGCAAATTACTCTCTTATTAAGATCTGACGGACGAGGGGAGTCCATGTATGATCGGACTGCTGAGAGTTGTGGATACCCCTTCGATGATCGACGCTCCAGATGGGATCTTGAGCTCGATCCAACGGCTGAAAGCAACCCTCAGATGGACGGATGTGATCTAATCTGGAACGAGGGCTCGATCTGACGGCAGGAGAAGGTCCTGGAAGAACAGCTCGTCGGCGACTTTCGACGGGCCAATACGCGTGCTATGGTCCTCCTCCGGTGCTGCTATGAGAGGGGAAATGAAGCCCGAAGTCGACCGCAGCTCCTGGTGTGCTCCGATGAGGCCGGGAGCGTCTGAAGAGCTCCGGCGATGAGATGCTCCTGGAGCTCCTGTGCCTAAGTGGTGAGACCTCCAGACGAGGTCCTTCTTTGATTCTACCTGCACAGGAAGAAAGCTGGGTCGAGGACAAAGTGCCTCGACCCGTTAGATCGTGAGGGAAGTGAAGGATGAGGGGGACCCTGCTCCGGGGCGAGCCAGGGGGAATGAAAGGGTGGAGAAGGTGGAGAGAGGCCCGACGAAAGTGATGGAATGGTCGATAGGTGAAGTGGGTGGACGGAGTGGACTGGGTAGGCTGATGAACGGTGGAGCTAAGAAACTGAAAAAGCAAAAATTAAACGAAACTAGAAGGAATCTAACCTAGTGGGTGGCTGAGATCATCTAGGTTGGAGGTCGGGGACCTCCGGGGTCGTCGCCTCGATGGTTCGACGGGACCAGAGGCTCAGGATCGCTTGGTAGCGGAGCACGGCGACGAAGATCGCCGGATCGATGGTTCCCGGCTGCTTGCCCCTCTCTTCGACTCTCATGCGCGCAGCTTTCACTCAGGTGATGAAGAGGAGATCATCGGAGGGGAGGGGGAAGGCTAAAGATGCGTGAGAATGGTGGGCGGAGGCGACACTATATACTGGAGAAGGGTCCGATAAGACGGGAGTCGGGAGCAATTCTGGTTGCACGGATCCCTAGGAGGAATAGCAGGCGTGGATCATGGATATGTCATGAATAATCCGGGCCCAGGGTTTGGATGGATGGCGACCGGATCGCGTCTAGAAAAATGGGAGAAATCGGGCACTCGAACGCGGATCCGGGCGAAGTGGTCTAAGGGGGAATTGACCGGGGGTCAACAATCCCCCGTGGACCAATGGGAAAAATCCATTTCATAATGATTTAAAAAATCACAAAAAATAGAAAATGATTTTATTTGAAAATATTTTCAACATGAAAAATGTTTATTTATTTTCAAGTATTTTTTTGTGATTTTTATTTATTTTTTTGAAAATAAATTATGTATATACATTATATTATTAATATATATAGGTATATGTACATATGTATTTTTTTTATTTTTATTTTTAATTGTTTATTTTTGTACAATTATCTTATTTTATATTTTATTTATTTACATCATAAAATATGGAATATAAAAAGATTTTTATTTGATTTTTATTAATTATTTACAAAGGTGAAATAAATACATCTTTTATTTTATGTACATGGTATATGTTCACTAACAAGAGATAAAGTATTTATTTTTATTTTTCTTTTATTTTTATCATTTTTATTTTATTTTTATAAATATATACACATTAATCAAAAACACATTTTTATTTTGAGGAAAGTAAAATTATTTATATATATAGGTGTATGTACAATCATGATTGACCCTATCTCCCTCTACTTGGTTTCTTTTGCGGTCAGGCCAATGCTTGATCCTCCCTTGGGATTAGGTCGCTCAATATTTATTCTAAATATGTCCCTCTTTTTTTGTGTCTCTTTATTCTTTTATTTATGCACAAAAACATGCTAATTATTCAATATTAACAAATGCATGCCTTTTGATAATTTATTATATTTACACATATATACATGGTGTTTTTGCTAAAATAACTAGCTAAAATAAAAGAATAAAGAGTGGTGAATGGGTATTCATCATTCATCACCGTCTTAGCTGATTGGATTGGTTCGAGGGACCACATTGCTATTGACGAGATTGAATCTTTTGTCCCTAACATGATCTTATACCCTCCTGATGATTGATTGCTTTTGAGGACCTGAGATGAGATGCCAACACTCCCATGTTTTTATTGACCTAGTTTGCATACCTCCCCGAGGACTATCTGCGGGAGGATGCAACACTTTCTTTACGATCAGTTTCATACACTGACTCTGTCTCCACGTTAGTGGAGCCCGAAATTACATCGCCTGATTTGACTGTTTGGCCTCCCTGTTGATTGTGCGCCCAATCTGTAGGTGCACGAGGTCAATTTCATAGACTCTGTTGAGTCTTCTCTCCTTGACGGTCCTTGCAAGGATGATTTTCACGTTTCATGATCATTCACTGCCTAGTTCAAGGGCTCTCCGAGGGTTATCTACGAGAGCCTTTGACACTTTGTTAGATCTGTGGTCTCTTCTAATGGGTAGCTGATTTATCGACTATCGAGGCCATTCTGATTGATTCCTTTGAGTCCTCTCTCCCGTACGACTCTCGCGAGGACGAGATCTGATATGCTATTCACTACTTAGTTTGCAATGTTCCCCAAGGACTATCTTCGGAAAATACAACACTTTTTTTACGCTCAGTTCCCCTTTCTGATTGTATCTCCTATATGTTGGAGCACGGAACCCAGTCGTTCGATGTATTTCTAGTCCCCACTACCTTCTTGTACCTGATCTGTCGGATCTTGGGACCCATCTGACTAGACTTCTTTGAGTCTTCTCTCCTTGATAGTCCTCGCAAGAAAAGGCATTCTTCTCTGATTATTCTTCGCTTAGTTGGCAGTACGCTCCTCGAGGGTTGTCTGTGGGAAGCTGCCACATTCTCGTGATCTATCGATCTCTTCTGCTGGTAGATGATCTATCGCCTACCGAAACAACTCCTGTGATCCGTATGATGGATCTAACTCTTGTGAATATGCTCACCTTGACGACCCGTGTGGGGTGAGCTTCTGTTCTGATTATTCATTGACTAGTATGTATTACTCTCCGAGGGTTATCTACGAGAGGATACATCATTTTTTTGGTATTCGGCTTCACTGCTGGTGTCTCCTTTCTATTAGAGCACAAAGCTGAGTTGTGTGATTGTTGTACTCGGTCTCCTCTCTGGATGTGTCTCCTATCTATGGGAGCACAGGACGAGTCTTCTGATTATTCTCTGATTCTTCTTACCTTGAGGACCCTCGCAAGGTTGAGCTATGTATTGTGTTATTCGGTGTATTCTTGCGACCTTCTGACTTTACGACCATCGAATACCATACGCTGCATTGAGAGTGTCCTGCTCTTCACTTTTATACTGTTCTGAGACCATGATTGACTTGGAGGACTCTGTACCGCTCACTCTTCCTCCATGTCTTATGGTATCGGCTATGATCTCCCACTCCTTCCTTATGAGCCGATATTCTGCTTTCCCTACCGGTCCCTGGTTTAGTTTTCGATCTCTTATCCCTGGTAGCTGACACCCACTTGATTGCATACCCGAGTATCTTTTCATTGTTTGACTGTGTCGTCGTTCTTATAGGGAGATGATGACGAGAGCACAGTATTCTCTTACCAGATACCGTCCTGCACTTCACCATTCTGACTTGTTACATATACATGTTGTGTAGTCTACTCCTTCTTTCTTATGTATGTCTTGTATGCCCCAGATCTTGCACCATATCTATGTGTCTAAAGTTAGGATGTACCTTGTCCTAAGTATATGGGGGGTCCATACCGTGTTGTTCTTTCTCTATTCGTTTCATCACTCCTATTGTTGCTTATACTTATGGAGCTTTCACCCTAACTATAGGGGGAGTGATGCGTACATTCTCTACGAATCTTTTCATCTATATGTATATCTCTGTATTTTCTTCTTTTCTTCTTTTCCTTTTCATTTTTCTTTTTCTATAGAAAAGGTGTCGTGCCTTTTTGTCAGTTTTCTATACTTAAGATGTACTTTCTCCTGAGTATAGGGGGTTGTATCATGGATTCTTTCATTCTTTGATCCCCTCCACTGTCTCCTCTCTTGTTGATTTGCTCTGCTATACTTAGGGATATGTCACCCTAAGTATAGGGGGAGAGAGCTCGAGACGTGATCTATTTATTCCTACCCTTGATCCTAAGTATAGGGGGATACAGTCTACTATACATAGGATTATTTGATCCTAAGTATAGGAGGGAAGGTCAACGCCTGATTCATTTATTCTTTCATTTTTCATTCTTTAGTCGTTGTAGCATAGGCTTTTTTATACTTAGTATGAGTTATGTCTTCTCTTTCTTTTTTCGATCCTAAGTATAGTCGATTTTGTTTCATATTGAAAGGCATATTATTTTACTTTGTTGGCAAGGTGAAAGGAGGGTCAGAGGTGGCATGCGATGTCGAAGCAACATCTTTGAATTCATATCCTTAACTCGAGTCTTTTAAGGCTTGTTGATAAACAATCAACAGACCTGGATAAGGAACATGATCCGTTAGCCATATATCTGACCTTAAGCAATCACAATGGATGGATATTCCTCTCACTATGGATTGTTGAGTTGCTTCATAATATTTGTTTATTAGTTAGTGTATAAGCTTGGGTACCACTGACAATCTCAAGCAAAGGCTAATACTTCCATAAAACCTTCACTAAAAATCTCTATGTCGATAACTTTAATATTGTTCTTCTGAATTATTCTTAAAGGGTATGAAATAATGGAGAAACATATATGAGAGAATGCTTTAAGTATGGATTTTAATAAGGAGTCAAAAGATACATGCCAAAGAAAAGGAAAGTTGACCAAATGACCTTCATGAAAGTTGTAGCTTATTAAATTTCAAGTTTTTTGTATCAAATGATATTTCCCTAATTCCTTGAAATAATCAAGCTTAAAGGGAGATTCAATATATGTTATAATTGTATTTATTATTAATATTTTTTATGTTATTTGGTAAAATATGAATTCATAACATCAGTAAATGAAAAAATAAAAAATGTTAAATAGACAAATAGTTATAAATTATTGAATTGGATTATAATATATCATACATGTGATTTTCATAATTAGCTTTACTTGTTTTAGTCTTAAATATTTTTGAATATTTTCCATTTAAATATTTAATTAAATATACTAAATTAAAATTAATTTACTTGAGTTAAATAGAAATTGGTAGAATTTTTATAATTTAGATTTGTATATGGTTTCTTCCTTTGGTTTTCTTATGATTTTCAATCAATTTTATTCAATATTTTTTCTTTTGTATATAAATGACTCTAACTTATATTAGGTTTTAACTCATAATATATATAATTCTAGTTTATTCTTATTTATTTAATATACATTTTAAACGATATGTTCAATTGGTTTGGAGTCTTTGTGTTCAATTTTCCTTCTTGTTTTCTCCTTTATTTTTGTGTGTCTAAAATCCGTATGTTAATTTGAGCTTCATTTTTAAATTTCATAAAATTGTGTTGTATAAATATATGTTTATGATGGGTCATAGATCAACTCAAGTGAATAATATAGATGAGTACGTTACTAATCACCCATCAAACTTGCTAAGGGTGTGTTTGGATAGAGGGTTTAGTGGGTTAACCTGGTAGCAGGTAACCCATATGTTGGTTTTGGTGTTTGGATAGAGGGTTAAACTGGGGGTGGGTTAGAAGTGGGTTTATTGTGATATAATTGTATTGGAGTTTGAAAAAGTGAGTAGTTATTGTGATGTGATTGTATTGGAGTTTGAAAAAGTGAGTAGAAGTGGAGTAGTTTATAATTTTTATATGATATGATGGTATAGTATATTATTTTTTGATGGAATTTATGACGGAGAATTGATTTATTTAATTTTTTTTAAAAAGATAAAAAGTGAGACCCATGTGGAGGGAGAAAATATGGGGTAGGGGAGTTAACTTGTAAATGAACGGGGTCTAAGAAATGTAAAGTTTACAAACAGGATTTGCGAACTCATTATAAATAGAATACTAATAGGTTAACTAAAATCATCAGGATATAATTACATGATTGAAAAAAAAAAGAGCAACGAAAGTGGAAGAACAGGAAGCTTCTGGCAAGGGGATGATCAGTTAGGGACCCGGTGAGTTTGCTTCATTGATAGCAAACAGAAGGGGGAGAGCATCCCTTCGACATCATGGGGACGCTGCTATCATTGGGGACCATCCTAATGCGATTTGGATTCACCCTTGCCGGGGTTTCTCATTTGCTAAGGCCTTCGACCTCCTAAGGCCTAGGGATCCCCCGGTCCCTGGTTTCCTGTGGTTTGGAACAGCAGCATTCCACCAACCTTTTCCTTCACTTTGTTTCGTGCACTCCGCGGTAGACTTCCGACCTTGGATAGGCTCTCAAAGATTGGACTTAGCCTTTCCCTTACTTGCAGATTTTGCAACATGGAACTTGAATCTCACGAACATCTGTTTCTCCAATGCCCTTACTCCCAGCAAGTGTGGATGAATATTTGTAGAGGCATGACCCCGAATCCACCGTACCATCAAGTCACACTGGATATCGTGGCGGGCTGGGGTTTTTCTTTGCAACCTCATCGTCAACGACCCGTTTTTGTTGTTCTACTGGCCACGGCTGTGTGGCATATTTGGCGCGAACGCAACCGACTATGGTCTACCTCGACTTGTCTATCCACTGGCCGCATCAGTGCTGAAATCATGACCACTTTCAACCAGATCAAAATTAGGGATGATTCCTGAATTTTTGTCTTTCACTCAGGATCTTTGTTTTGTACATTGAATCCTATCCCCTGTATTCTCAATTTGGCTAAGTTTATTGGCCTCAATTTTTGTAATTTTCTCTTAAAGTGTGAAATATATAGCTTACTTTTACCGAGAAAAAAAAAGGAGAGAAAGACAAGAAGAAGAGGAGGGAGACAGTGTCTCTCTCATGCCTTGTTGTCAGCTTCGGGGTCTGTCCTCTATTTATTGACGGGGGACGATCACCTGCTGCTGTCACTTTGAAAAGCAAAAGCCCCAGAGAGAAAAGGACCACTGTCTCCTGTTCCCGACTGCCTGCTGTCACTGTTGCACCATCGCTCGCCCCAGATCGATCCATGTCTTGCAAAATCTGCTCCATTCCTCTTTTCTTCCCTTGATTGCGATATATTAAGTATGGATTCCACCTCATGTTTCTTCTTTTACTGTAAAAATAAAATAAAAACATTCAGGTGACATGTCACCTCATCCTCATCTTCTCTGATATGTTTTTCAAGATCTTGTGTCGCGTGGGAGTCATGAATTCATGTGCTACCCAACAATCTAAGAATGGCTAATACAACCAACTGTTCGAGGATGGAGGATTAGGAGGCATGGAAGGCTTGTTTAGTCTTAAGATCATAGAGTCAATTACGTACTTAAGCTCTTGATCTTCTCGTGACTGTCTCGATCAACGCGTCAAGGATCTTTGAATTTCAGGATGCCTCTGGGTTCCACTTCGCCTCGTTCTACGTAAGACCGTCATGGTCAATGCTACATGTTCTTAGACTAGATTCGTCTGATGGGGTGGTGGTCTTTCGCTTTTGTCAGATTTACAGACGAACTATATAGTTCTTCGACTCGTCAACCCAATAACAAAATTACTGCCATTTTAACACCTGCTTTAATCGCCTTGATTGTGCTTAAGCAGTTGATAAAAGGTTTAAATCCAGTTCTATATATGTAGATAAAAGGTTCGCGTCATTTCCATGTTATATTCTCAAATCATGCGTGCTGAACTCGCACTTACGAACAAAGTTGCTGATGTACTGAAGCACCATATCAAAAATTTTACATTATAAAATAAGCAGATAACTCAGCATCTACAGATCTTGTGCTAATTTACAAGCTATTCTAATGTCGGATTAGGCCAAAACTAAATGAGAGCTTCAGTTCAGCTTCCCCTTGAATCAAGTAGATTCCTCTGCTGCTCAAAGTCCATGTTCTCAAATCAATCCACTCTCCCTGAAATTAAAAGGAAAATCAGCGCATGGATTAGAACAGAATTCATATAAGAGGAGATTTATCAGAAGATAATCAGCACTTTGCTTCCCAGCTTTAAATTAACGAGTGAATTTAGCAATCTATATTGGGCAATTCCCAAAGATCGCCACCTTCTTTTCATATATATTTTTTATAATAATTAACCATACAAATGGTTTCAAGTGATTCTATAATTGGGACGCCTCATTTACATGTGGAGCAAATTTAGCAATCTATTTAAGGTAACTCTAGAAGATTGCTACTACTTCACGAAATAAAGACACATTTTTTTCATACGAACCTCACAAAAAAACTCTCAGAAAAAATACCGGAAAACATATTATTTTTAAAAAGATGTAAAAGTGAAAACGATTTTGGTTTCAAAATACGCGGTAGAAATATAAATTTGGCAAAGAGATTCCTAATAAAAAAGCCCGTTTTTCTCGAGTTCTAAAGTAAATAAAACGCGGTTCATTTCAAAAAATACCACAAAAAGTTAAAAAATGGCACCCCAACAGTTCGGAAATAAATTGGAAAATTCCTCTTTTTCTGATGTCGAACATTTGGGAAAATGACCCTGAAGGATGGAAAAAATTGCAGAAAGGTCCCTCACCTATGGACTTCTTGCAGTGGAGCACGGCCTCGTGGATGCTCTTCTCCACACCGGCGTCGAAGGCCCTGACCCTGTTGTTGGGTCTGCAACAATAGTCGACCCTCGAGAAGCTCTCGCTCTTCCTACTTCTACTGCTACTCCTACTCCTCCTCGTCGCCGACGCAATCTCCTCGTCCTCCTTAACAGCAGCAGCGCCCCGCCTGAGGGCCTTGACCTTCTTGTAGATGGGAACCCAGAAGCAGAGGTACTTGTGGAGGGGCTCCCTGGCGCGGAGTGGGGGCGAGGAGAGGAGCGGGGAGGCGTTGACGGAGGTGGGTCGCCACGGGGAGGCCTTGGGGCGGAAGCTGTGGATGAATGGGCGAGAGGAGGAGGAGTCGACGGAGAGGGAGCGGCTGAGGACGGTGTCAGGGAGAGGCGGTGATGGTAGTGCTCGAAGAAGGAGTCAAAGGTGGTGTCCATCTGGGAAGAAGAAGGGCAAGGGAGACGAAGAGTGGGTTGGTTTGGTTGGTGGGGGAGGGGAAAGGGTGAGCTTTGAATGCTTTATATAAGACCGGAGAGGGAGTGCCGTCCAATGGGATATTTTATTATGAACATTTATATCCTGCCCCTTAAGTTTTGTTTTAATTATTACAAACCCTATAATTTTCATTATTCCTACCCATAGAGCATATAGTCTTCCTGACTGACTCTTGCATCAAAGACACGAGAAGTTTGGAGAAAATTGCAAGATGCCTTGCTTTTGTCGAGTTCCCATCCACCTCTGCTCGGTCAAAAGAGGATGTAACTTTGGCAAGGAGTGATGTGGAGATCATCAGAGTGATGTGTTGTAGGAAAAAGGAGCAAGTACTTTGGCAGAGGCAGAGGCACAGGGTTTCCTCTGGAAAACAACAAGGAACGAATGGCAGCAATGTCAGATTGATTGCTAATTAACCATTGTTCATTTGGTCCCTAAGGCACGCCTCGTATCCAGGACGAATTGCTCCTTAGATTAAGCGCCGAGCAGAAGAAACGGAAGGGACTGATTCCGGTCTCTTGTTTACTTGGTCAAGTGATGTCAGTGGGTCCGTTACGTTGACGTTTAGGTTGGTTGTATATTCTGCGGTAAAGCAGGGGGTTTTTTTACGCTTGTACCCTTTCGAGTTTCTCCAATGATTGTTTTGCGGTTTTCTTTTTTTTTGTAATAACACGTATGCTCCTGTATTCTTACCAAATTCACGATTTTGCCCTTCTGTTAAGGTAAAATAATGGCATATGTGTCGCTTCGTGTTAGCAAGAGCTCGTGCGGAGTGTCGTCACAAGGAAAACCTCACGATACAGGGTTGCTTTGAAATGGGTGTTTAATGACGATGCATTATCGCTGGTAGCTGCATCATGATAGGTTGGTACCTTTAAATGTTTAACTCCCCGAGCTTAGGTCCTCAAAGGAAAACCGACCCGGATAACTTGTTGATATCGGGTTAAAATGAATCCGTTAACAATCACTTAAAATGCTTAAGTTCAAGTTGTCAAGTAGTAATCCCAGCACTTATAACTCACACCCACGCTTTGTGAGTTTCCGATGTGATACTATTTTTGGAAATAAGGTGTTACATGATGATTTCTAAATATATCATTTGATTGAACAAACACAATGTAGAGCGGATATATAGAATTGTAGGAAGCTTTGGTAGGTATGTATGTATACTTCATTTGGATTGTGTTTGGATTCACGTTTAATTGACCGTCAGATAAAGTTTTTGATGGGTAAGTTGTTGGATAAGATGTTTATTCGTTTTATTGTTCAGATGGAATGTCTATTGCTTGATGTTTTTTTTATGAAATGAGTTTGTAAGAGTTTGAAACAATAGTTTATTTTCTTGTTGTTTTAGACGACTAATTGATAGGATATTGTGCTATAATATGTTTTTGTTTTGTATGGCTTTTTTGTGATTTGGATTGTGTAACACCCCCAAAAAGATAGTCCCATACTGTGGAACACAAAAAGTTCCGGTAGGATAAATAGCGAGGAGCTTACTACCGAGCAACCCGGCTTAAGCATTTTGGGGGTGGTTAATCGGGTCCGTATGGGCCCGATCCCAAGAGGTTGTCAGGACCAGTAATCTTCCAATAACAGACCGGGGACCTAAGCCCGGAACGTTACAAATGGTATCAGAGCCGAACGCCCTCTGACAGTGGAAAGGGCTACCCGAGAGGTGGAGCCGCCCCTACAAGAGGTTGGAGGAAATGGCTACCCGGAGCGTGCAGCCGCCACTGTCACTGGGAAGAAGTGATGAGCCATGTCGCAACGAGGACGTTGCGAATATAAGTGGGGGAGGTTGTAACACCCCCAAAAAGATAGTCCCATACCGTGGAACACAAAAAGTTCCGGGTGGGATAAATAGCGAGGAGCTTACCACCGAGCAACCCGGCTTAAGCATTTTGGGGGTGGTTAATCGGGTCCGTATGAGCCCGATCCCAAGAGGTTGTCAGGGCCAGTAATGTTCCAATAACGGACCGGGGACCTAAGCCCGGGACGTTACAGATTGTTATAACTTTTTGGAGTATATTGTGCAACTTTTCCATAGTATACCCATCTTGTTACTTAGCTTTTTATTTTTGTTGTGATGATTGTTTTGACTAAATTAGGTGATGTTATAGGGTCCTCGCTCAATGCTTTTTATGCATATACATATGCCATAAAGTCGTCTAAATTGAGAGCAAAATTGACATAATATTGAATTTATCCAACACAATCCCATTATAAAAATCAAAACAAGATGATTAGACATACTTCCCCTCTTACTCTTGAATGTGATTCATATCATAAAACAACGTGAACATGTAAACCCTCGCCATCCAAAACCTAAGACTCGCACGTAACATCAGTTTTATCACTATACATAGAAACGAAGCCAGAATTTTATCTTTGGGGGGACTAGATTGAGTTAATGTTTGTACCATGCAAAGATTTACGAAAGTACTACATAACTATTCGCTCAATAAATTCCACGAAATGTATAAAAAAGTTCAAATTGCATAAAAGTCTTAACGAAAATAATGAATTAAAATTCACATACAAAAATTATCTTGAACTATATGTCCAGTCCGTGCATGTCTTCTAATCAACCATATCACATAATTATTCACATCAAACATGCCATCAAAAAATTATAGAAATTAGAAATATTTTGTAGATCAAATTTTAAAAAAATTGAAGAGCACGATGTCATGCTTAGCTAAAACGAATTTAATTAAATCACGCTCGTCATGACTTTAAGTCATTCATCAATAATTGAATCTATAGAGAACTTTTCTGCAACTTCTTTCTCAATGTAAGTCAAAAGACCACTTCTAAGAAAATCATCTTCCATCTTATTATAAAGTATGGATTTTACAATCTTCATTGCTGAAAATGCTCTTTCTGTTATTGCAATCGAAATAGGCAAGATCAAAACGAGGCAGATTAACCTACTAACCGAATAATAAAATCCAGTCTTATGTATTTTTTCTAACTTTTGACAAAGTTCTACCATATTTGAAATATTTTTTTAGAATAGGATGTGTAGTAATATCTTATTGATAATATATCAATTGCTTTTCTAATAATAGAATCTCTTGATCAGTGAAATATGCAGGGTAAAATTCCTTTGCTAATCCGCACATATCAAGTCTATTGAATAATTTGTAAACATCCATAGGATCCAAAGATGCATTGAGAGTAAGAAGATTAGTAGCATCTTTATTAAATCGATGGTTGATATCTGATAATTGAGAATCAATAGCTTCATTAAATAAGTCCACTATATAATGATGTAGTAATGTAATCTCTCGCACTTGTCCATGATTCCTTGTTCGACTTTAAGAATAATAAGAATTCAAATCTGGCATGTCGATGTTTCACTTTTGACAAAATGAGACAATTTTCTAAAATAAGATATTGCAACCATCGTCCTGTACATTCTGAAGATTCTCTTTTGTAGATGAAACAAGTTGTAAAGCATTCAAAATATCTATATTTTTTCATTGCAAAAGCTGACTTAAAACTTCAGTGATTCCCAAGATATTCTCCATTATATGTAAGATAAGAATAAACTCAAATGACGCCATAGTCTCATAAGCTTGATCTGCCTCTTCACACTGCAAATAAGCATCATCTCCATTTACAATAGCCAGACGTACTTTCCACACAACACTATACATTTCTATAAAGCTACATATAGATCTATAATGTGAACACCATAAAGTTTTGTTAGCATGTAGTAGAGTACCAACCTGATTATTTCTCGCACCTAACTGAATTTCACTTATTGAAAGAAGATACGAAATATCATCAGCTTGAGCAGCTTGGAATTCATCATGACGTGTATAGGACGCATTAATAATAATAACAATACTTTTCAATTTAGTGAAGAACTTATGGATAGGAATCACTTCTCTAGAAGCTGTAACAAGAGCTACCCGAAGCCTATGAACTAAGCAATGGATATAGTATGCATATTTGTTATCTCTCATAATCATGACCTGCAACCAATTTTATTCGCCACGCAAGTTGCTAGCTCCATCATAACCGACCTCCTATTATATTATAATCGAGATTGTTATGTAATAGAACTTTGAATAATCTATCTTTCACGTAAAAATACCTTACTTGTCTACAAATCGAAGAACAATTACTATTTGTTCTCTTTTTGCTTCATCTCTAGTTCATCAATTATTATGCAAAAAGTTGCATCCCTGATCTCTTCATGAATGGAGTACCTTATTTTATGAGATAAATTTGAAGAATTTCCTTTTGAACATCAGACGAAAGCATATTTAGTATTTATTGGTGCATTTTCTAAGACAACTTTCTCCACTTCTTCATTTTAAGAAGCAATAAATTTTATAAGTTGAATACAATTCTCGTGATTTTTTGAATAAGATCTTTCATCATTGCCTCTAAATGCACATGCTTGAAAAGCCAACCATCATACAACATCAACAGTTGTATTTAACCTTAATCGATTTTCTTTGATTTGTCGATCATCTTCAGTATGTTGCGATTTGTTTATTAAATTTCACATACGCTCTTCAATTAGATTATGTATTGATCCATGGCCTCCAATGTGACATAGTAAGAAATAATTTTTTCTATCACTAATTTTCTTCCAATTGTGGAATCCATCAATAATGAAGACATTCTACCATACTTGAAATTGGATTTACCAACGAAAAGATAATAACAAAAGAAAATTTTGCATCTTTGGATGGAGAATATTCTAACCATAAATACTTCTTAAACCAAGCAGCTTGAAATTGTCGACATTGCTTTCCACTATTGTTATACAGATAATTTTCCATAACATACTGATAAGACCCCGTGCTAATATAAGTTCCAATCACATTTTCTCTCTTTTCCAATGGATATTCCCAAATCATCTAACATAATCGTGGATCTCTTTATACTAAGGTATCTTCTGCATTAATAAATTCTACTCACGGGATATTGGGCAAGACATTCATCTTCATTAAGATCATTGGAGGTATCTATTATTTTCAGAATAACACTTTTATTTGTCTTCTTTGTGAAAAATGAAGTGATTGTTTTCTTTGACATTCATAGATCTAAATATGAAAAAAATTACAAATAGAAATGAAGCGCAAGATGTCAGATATCACAATTATTTTTAATCAACAATAAATGATTAAAAAATTAAAAGATATTATCATTTGAAAATTTATTATTTCCTAGCAAAATTACATTAACAAAGTTTTTTTCCTCTCACATACCTTCAAGATTCTTCAAATACAATTATTATGTGGAAAGGAGGGGAACATGTGTAAATTTTTATTTGTCTTATTATCTTGTTCTTCTTTCTTCTCATCCTCTCATCTTATTATACTCACTGCCCAATTGTACCCCATCTTGAACTATCCCATCTATTATATATCATAAGAGCAATTGACCTTGACTATTATTATACCATTATTCAAAATCTCTCATTACATGTATATTATCATACGAAAAAATAACATCATTAATTGTAGAATAATAGTATCCAAATTTCTTTGTAACAAAAGTATGTTCAACATTTTCATCAAAAAAATGTTCAACATATTCTATCCATGATTACCTTATAAATATTTAACTTGAACTATCAAAATTTAACCATACAAAATTTCTAATAATATTCATAATTGAACCATCGATATATATGTAATATTTTGATTACCATCAATATTCAGAATGCCTAATAATTTAACCTTTTGATTCATCATTCAATAATTTCAACCATAAAAAATTAAACTAATTACCTTTAGAATAAATTTCTTAACAATTTAATACTTCAATACAAACCTTTAAAAAAAGTATTGAACAAATGATGCATATATTTAATGTTTGACAATAAATATGCATGCAATACAACTAATGTTGTAAGAAAGAAAGCATTATAGTACCTTGAGTGTTGGGCATGTTGATGGAAAAAGGAAAAGGTCTTCTAGCCTCCATGCATAGCACTTATGCCAATTAGTTGGACTTGTGAATAATGTCCTTGTGTTTTTTATTGTGATTTGATCCCTACAATAGGTGTGTGTGTGTGTGTGTTTTGAAAATTTCTTCTGTGGAATTCCATCACTATATTCCTATATTATGTCATTCAAATTCCGTGTAAAACAGAGACTCCTACGACCTCCATCTAAACAATCATTTTTTAACGGTAACAGAATTGCTTAAATTGCCCCTGTCTGGATGGAGGCCGTAAGAATCTATATTTCGTACGAAATTTGAATGACATAATATTGGGATATATTGATGAAACTCCACGGAAGTAATTTTCAAAAAAATAAAAAATGGAAAAATGGTGAGGGGGGAGCCAAGTTAACTCTTCTATGGGGCATCCCCATTTTACCTATATATACACAATATGGACCCCTTCAAATGAGGTGGAGTCTCACCAGATTTCTGGTGAGCCGTCAATTGGATCCATTGGATCTCAGTCTGATGGTTGTTTAGAAAATTTAATCCAAAAAGGTGTTTTTTCATTGGAGTTCATTAAATTTGAATTCCATTTAATGATATCAAATTACTATTTTAATACCGTCTATATGTGGCATCCTCGTTAATATAGGTATTAATTAATTTCCATTAATGTCCTTAGCAAACCGGATATTTTTGCATATATTTGTAAATTCAAAAACGATATGTGTAGAATTTATATTTCGATTTACGAGTTGGTTATACATTCATTTACATTACCATTCTATAGTTCAGAAGTAAAATGTGTGCTTTCCTTTGTAAATTTGCAATTTCTAGTGTAAAAAATAATTCATAATTATAATATATCATTTATTTTAAATGATATTTGTCACTTTGTAAAAATTAATTGCGTAATTGTTACATGTGTAAGTCTTAGTAAATTTTCCATGTCCCTTTGTAAAATTCAAGCATCATTTGTAAGTATTTGTAAGTAAATGTCATAAGCGCATATTCTTCATATGGATCTTTGTAACTGTCCTGCTTTCCTTTGTAATTTTTACACGTTACTTTGTAAAAGTTTCTAATCGCTTTGTAATATTTTGTAGAATTCTGCAACAAAAAATAAATTGTTAGAAATTGATAAATGTAAAAAATGATATGAGATTATAAAAAATCCGAGATTTGTAACAAAACCATTCTAAGATTTGTAAAGCAACAGAGAATTGTAAAAATAAAACAAATTAAATTGAAGGTCCCTCTGCCTCCCACATGAAGTCCTCCGCCTTGGCATCCACTATCTGTTATCCACCTTTACCTCCAAACGCGCACACCTTCACCCTCCATTTGCATGCGCAACCATCTCGACACGTTACCACCTCCACACACCACACCACATCCGTGCTCGACTGTCGTCTTCACGTGTCGCAACCTGCATGCGCTGCTACTACCATGCATCATCGTGACACACACCATCATTATCGTGCAATGCCTCTACCTCCACATGCCACACCATGTTTGAAGCCATGCACCTCTGAAGCCTTCATCGCCACCACACATCATTATCGGCTCTATGCACTTATTCTTGTATGCATCATCATTGTCATGCATCTCTGAAGCCTCCACTCGCGTATGTTCGATCCCTCACCACCCGTCGTCGCCGCCCTTTTGCTTGCACGAATAAGAATTATGTTTGAAAATATGGAATGCAATTGATGGAGATAATGTGGGTTGTCACATTCGATATTTAGAATGTGATAAGAAGACTAAAATAGGTTTTCATGCGTTTAAAAAATAGTTAACATGTCGTTAGTTACAGCCACACGATAAAAAATAAAAGGACGAGATTGAGGGCTCGCCACAATATTGGTGAGACCCTGTCTCATTTGAAGTTTCTCCTACACACACATACACACACACACACATACACACACACACACACACACACACACACACACACACATATATATATATACATATATATATATACATATACATATACATACATACATATATATATATATATACATGAATGACTAAAGAGAGGTTGTTTGTGTAATAACCAAGTTGGATGTTACATGGAGCAGTTTCACCTTTTTTTATTTTTTTCAAAAAATCTCACCATGTATATTCATCTATATATCCCCCGTACATGTCATTCAAATTTCATCAGAAACAGAGACTTCTATGGCCTTCAACAAGAACAGATAATTTTAACGGTCTGAAATTTGATGTAATTGACATGTTCTAGATGGAGGGTATATGAGCCTTTGTTTCTGACGAAATTCAAATAACATGTAGGAGGGATATACAAATGAATATATATTGTGAAATTTTTGAAAAAATTAAAAAATAGGTGAAATTGCTCCGTGTAACAGTCAACTTGGTTGTTATACAGAACATCCTCCCTGACCCCCCTCTCTCTCTCTCTATATATATATGGTATGTATGTATGTATGTATGTATGTATGTATGTATGTATGTATGTATGTATGTATGTATGTATGCATGCATGTATGTATGTATGTATATAAAGTAATGGACCATTTTACTGTCTTACCTTTTGGCCCAACACCCCCGCCCCTTGCCCCTCGCCCAGCACCCCTGCCCCCGACCTCCCCTCGCCCCCGCTCCCAGCCCTCGTACGCTCCTCGCCCAGTGACCTTCCCTCGCCCAGTACCCCCGCCCTGCGACCTTCCCCTAGCGGCCTCGCCCAATGCCCAACAACCTCCCTCTGCCCTGTGACCATCCCCCTGCCTTTCCCCCATCCTGCGACCTTACCCCCGCTCAGCGACCTCCCCTCGCCCAGCGACCACCCACATCTCTCCTTCCCAACCCCCTTCCATGCCTACCTTTCTCTGCAACCTCCTCCTTCAGCATCCCCTTAGGATCTCCCGTCCAGCATTCGGGCTTCCCGCTCAATGCTTGGTCCCCGTCCATCAGAGAAGTTCTCAAGCATCTTGACTTACACAACATTTGTTCTCTTCTGCCCCCTCCCCCGTTCGACGTTGAGGAAGAAGGGATTCCTCCTATCACATATACCTCTGCAATTCAAACGCATCGTGAGAACTCTCAATCTTGTTCTTTAAGCTCACATCATATAGATGGTTTGTTGTATCCATTTTGGAACTTTCATTATTGCTCGGATGGTAGGCAAGGGAGTAAAGGGACCTTGCGCTTAATCTCTCATATCAAGAGGGTACATCTTTGGAGTGACGAGCGTGCTACTATTTTGCGGGATGCCATCAAGAATGATATTGATCTTTATCTTGCCTTATAAAGGACCTTGAAGGCCCTTGATCAGTGGTTGTGTGGGAGATGCATGAAGATTTAAGCAGTAAGTCGTGCTTGCCATCATTACGATGGTCTTGCTCGAGTTACAGATGACACGGGGTGGTTAAGGAGCTCATTGTCAGCATCTTAAAAACCTCTTCTACACATTGTACCTAATGTCATAGATGGATTGGTTAGTAATGATATTCTCCTTGATCATATTTTCAAAGTTCCTAACACCACAATTAAGAGCATTCCTCCCTATTGTCGTATTGCTTTCTCTCAAGCTCTTAAACAGCGTTATATCAAGTTATTGCTGGGCCAGGTTCCATTCATGCTTGGGTAAGATTGCTACTTCTTCCACGCTGCACCCTGCAAGATTTTAAGCCTGTGAATGGGCAGGATAGAAGATATGGTAATAGAAAGTCCTTGTAACAACAGCTTATTCTGAGCGCGATCACTAAGTGGGGCAGTGCATACGGTTTCACCATGTGGGTGGGTGATATTTTGTAAAGTGGTCTACCCGATACTTTTCATAGTCAAAATAACTCGTTAAAAGATAATAAATATCAAAGCTCCAACATCAAGCATTGTCTTCGCAAAGTTTCAGATGGACACTTTTCAGCAGCCTTAAAGGTTTTGTGCTCTTCAGGATTGGCTCTGTTTAATGAACACACCATGAAGACTTTAGAAGCTAAACATCCTTATAAGTCGCCTCCTTCCCTATCAGATACCTTGACGTCAGAGACTCCTCTTACAACTAATGCAGATGCTATTTTGTGGTCTATCAAATCCTTTCCCAAAGGGACATCATGTGGTAGACATGGGATGAGAGCTCAACACATTTTAGATGCCCTTTGTGGGGAGGAGTCGGTAGTTTCCACTGATCTACTACGTGCTATCTCCATCGTAGTTAATCTATTTCTAGGTGGGAGATGTCCATTGAGTTTAGCTGAGTTTGTAGCCTCTACACCTCTTACTCCACAGCTCAAATCAGACAACAACATACATCCTATTGTTGTAGATACTATCTGGGGACGTCTTGTATCCAAAGTTGCCATGACAGGTGTGGCAAAGAGATGTCTAAGTATCTCAATGACTTTCAATTTGGAGTTGGTGTATCTGAAGGAGAAGAAGCCATCTTACCTAGCTCCAACAGACTTTTGAGAAAGCTTCACGATGACAGGTCTCTCTCCATACTTACAGTTGATTTTTCTAATGCTTTCAACATGATAGATGGATCATTGATGCTTTGTCAAGTTAGGAGGAGATGCACATCTATTTCTTCATGGGTGGAGTTTATATATGCTCAACCTGCCAGATTATATATTGGAGACAATCATTTATGGTCAACCACCGGAGTACAACAAGATGATCCTTTAGGTCCACTGCTTTTTTCTCTTGCCTTGCATCCACTTATTCATGAGATAAAGATAGTTGTAAGCTCCTTCTCCATGCTTGGTATCTTGATGATGGGACTATCATCGGGGATACTTTGGAGGTAGCCAAGGTGCTTGACATTATACAACGGAAGGGTCCAGGGATAAGGCTTATGCTGAATATAGAAAAAATCGAACTTTTTTGACCTTCATGTGATGGATATAAGATCCGCAAAGAGTTGTTTCCCGTGGATATTGGGAGGCATGTGCTAGGAGTGAGATTACTTGGAGGTGTAGTGAGTAGGGACAAAGACTTTATTGAAGACCTAGCTATGATGAGGGCCACCAAATTGTTGACTTAATGCATTTATTCCCTCAATTCGATGATCCACAAAGTAAGCTTCTTTTAATACGATCTTGTATGGGCATTGCCAAGATCATGTTTGGCTTAAGAACATGTCAACATTCATACATGGAACGACTGCTACGTGGTTTGACAACAGGCTTCATAGAGCTATTGAGGATATTACGGTTTGTGGAGGCCCTTTCTTTAGCAACCATGATGGGTGGCATCACTACCCATCAGACTTGGTGGTTTCGATCTTCATTCAGCTCTTGAGGCTTCCTCGTATGCGTTCGTGGACTTTAGTGCTGAATCGTGTGTGCTCTAAGATCACATTTTACGAGACAGTGGGATATATGGTATGGATTCTGACTTTCTACATGCTTTGGTGGGCCTACATATGACACTTCCATCTCTAGATCTTACATGTTTTACTAACAAGGATACCATCCTCCTAAATCCCAGAATGCTTTGGTGAGTTCTCTTTTTAGCAAAATTGTTGAAGAAATAGAAATTAAGTTTGACATGATTGTTAGGCAAAAAGCAGTTTTTCGTTGTTTACAGGCTGACCATTCTCAAGACTTCCTCGTTATTCCTATTGAGGGCCTTGGGATGCATATGTCACCTATTGAATATCGTACTATCCTCAAGTATCATCTTATGATTCATCCTTTTCCAGTTGATGAGCCTTGCACAATATGCCACAAATCATGCTTGGACGCTTTTTGGGAGCATACAGTTCATTATCATGAACTCCCAAGTTTTAAATATAAACATGATTCTGTAAGGGATATCCTTTATGATGTACTCAGACATGCTGGAGTTGCTTCAAAAAAAGAAGCACCTGTGATTTTTTTGACGAATCCACAAGAGGGGAGATCGACACTCAGAACAACAGATGCTTTAATATTTGGATGGACTGGAGGGAAGCATGCATGTGTTGATTTGACTGGAGTTTCTCTATTGGTGAGTTCGGTAAGGAGTGATTTTATTGCGGGATACACTGCACAGAAAGCTGCCTCGGCTAAAGTTGCTAAGCATGAGAAGGCTTGTATTAACAATCAACATGTATTCATTCCTTTTGGTTTTGACACCTTCGGAATCTTGGCAACTGAAGCAATAGGGCTCCTCAAAGGAGTCTAAAGAATTATGCATAGTTATGTTATGGTTCCCATATCTATTGATGTTATATTTCGAAGAACTGGATTTGCCATCCAAAAGGGATTGGCGGTACAACTTGTTGCTCATCTCCCATCAATCTCTCTGTAACACAAAATGAACTTCAGTTAATTACCTTATATGTCAGGAATTCAAGAAAGCTTGGAGGACTGTGCCCCGTCTCGCCCCCCTCTACATCTCTGACTATACATATCGCATACATGGTTTTGTATAGTTGTAACCTTACTGATGTTTTAAATTTTGTGGATATATATTCTTTGCATATTTTTTTGACCCAAATTAATTAGTTAGTTATGCATTATGTCAAAGTAGGAAAAAATAAATTTAGAACATAACATTATAGGGTATTACCTATCCTAGATGAATCGTATTTCAAGATAGTTAGATCTCTATATATGCAGATAGTGGGTTTCGTCCTCCATATGCAAAGCTACAAGTCAAGTTCACTAAATGAAAAATCAATTAAAAAAAGTAGATTCACGCACCATAACACTAGTCACACATGAGAGTGCATACGAGCATACATCTGCATTTACCATGCATTCTTCTTATTGAATGTTCTTATATTGATATTGCCATTTTGTCAAAAAGGACCTTTTAATGTTGTATTTCATCAATGAGAGACTGATATACAAGTCATGTTCTGATTCCACTTTAGTATATCATGCTGGAAGTGCTTTTCTTCTCAACAAACTATTTGTAGTGATTCTTTTTTGTATTTTGAAGGAATCTTATTAACTAGAATAAAGATATGTTAATTTCATTTACAATTATCGTTGCTCATGTTATCTCTAGTCTCACCAACCATCACTTGATCTGCTAGCATCAGATCTTCATTACAGGAAATATATAGATAAGATAAGCTAAAACTGCTAAAATAGTTTACTAAAAAAACTATAATCTATAAATACTGCATCCTGTAGAAAACACATGATATATATACAGTAAATTTTGATATGTAAGTATCATGGTAGGCTACCTCAAAATCATTGTAGGTCAGCCGAGCTAAAGGGACCTAGATAAAATATCTAGAAGCCCCAAATTAGCCTGGAGGTATTTTTCCTGTATAGAGAAGAGAACAAGGAAAAATTGGGCACCTAATTTATTATTTTTGGGTTTTTAGTTTATTTATTAGAATTTTTATGAGTTTTTGAGTTTTTTTTCAATTTTTAGGTGTTTTAGATAAGGACAAATAGCCAAAATTGGCTAGAAAATCAAGCAAGCAAAGACAAACAGTAAGTAATTTTTTTGTAATTTTTAGATGAATTTTAATATTTTTTTGTGATTTTCAAAGCTGAACAGTAAAGAAAATACGTGTTTTTGAATTTTTTAAAAATATCAAACAGTGTCAAAAATGTCTCCAAAATTTATAGAAAATTTTACATCATGTCAAGAGCCACGTATCCAATTTTCATCAAATTTGGAGGTGATTTGCTATTTTATTCAAAAATCAAAAGAGGGTATTGTGCACAGGGACCTAAGTGTAAATACCCAAAGTCCCGAGGGGTCTGGTGCAAAATACCCAAGAAGTCACGCGCGTCGCGCGTGCCTGGGGCACTCAGGGACCCAAATGTAAGGAAAACAAGTTCCGAGGGCTATTTGGTAACAGGTACCAAAAGCCCAGGGACTTGTCTGCAAAATACCCAACAATATACGCACATGCACAATAAATTCACACACAGGGGTATAAAAGCAATATTCCAAAACTATTCATTCCTTAAGTAACATCCAGAACTACAGGGGCATATAATGCAAATAACCCAAACAATCACGTGTCGAAGCACGTGCTACATAACACACAGGGGCTAAAATGCAAACTAAATAAAGAGCAGGGTCCTCTATGCAAATATCCCAAAAACTAAACAACTACCTAGAATATTCACAGGACTAAATACTAAATAAAGTAAACGAGGGGGCCTAAGGGTAAATTACCCTTTATTAATGCGGGCCGCAGGATAGACGCCACGTGGTGCATCGGACGGTGAAGAACGGCGGGCGCTCCAAGGCTGGGGTCCTCGCAGCGATCGAACGGTCGAGGGTATGCCACGTGGGGGATCGAACGGGTGAGTCTCTCGGTGGCTAAACCTCGTGCAACGGACGGTCCAGATCGCCTCTCCAAGATCTGACGGTGGCTGGGTCTCCTCAAGTGGACGGTAGAGATGCAAACTGGAGGTCGAGGACGATCGGACGGTCGGGGAGGATGCTGGAAGAACAGTTGGCCGACGAGTTTCTCCGGCCTCGTGCGTGCACTGGGATCCTCCCCTGCTGCTCCAGAAGATCGGAGAAGCTCCGCAATGATGCTCCGCAGCTGATGGTGGGTTCCGATGATCCAACCGAGCCCCGGAGGGCTCCGGCGAGGTCGGCGGAGGTAGAGCTCCTGGACTGAATGGTCCAAGCCCTCAGATGGGCTTGGATGTACCTGCAAAGCAAACCGGAAGGCTCGCGGGTCGAGGGCAAACTGCCTCGACCTGGTTAGGCGGGGTGAAGGTGATCGGAGGGTCGAGATGGGCGAGCTCCGGCGAAGGTGGGACGGAGGAGCTCGAACCCCAGCTCCTGTGCGAGCTGGGTTGAATGGGAGGATGGAGAACATGCGTGGGGGAAGGGTGAAGGTGACTGTGGATCCCGATGATCGAACGAAGCAGTGTGGTGGTCGGAATCGACGAAATGCGACGGCGGAGCGATTTGGGGACAATCTAAAATTAGCGAAAAGAAAAGACTAACAGGGCTACCTGGGTGGACGATGAGACTGGGGATGAGCAGGCGATGCTCTGGGTCGTTGCCTCGAGGAGCGTCTCCCTCCGAGGCTCGAGCTCCAGCTCAGGGCGGAGCACGGCGGTGCTTGATCGCCGGATCGATGGTCCGATCACCTTCGCCTCTCTTCGACACCACTTGCGGAGAGCTGTCACCTCAGGGAAGGTGGTGGAGGTCACGAGACTGAAAGATGGGGAGCCAAAAGATGGGAATGAAGGAGGCGGAGCAGGAGCTATATACGCGGAAAGGTCCGGGAAGACGAGCGCGGTAGGGCACCTGGAGCTCGGATCTCGAGGTGGAGGCTCCGGCGAGGGTCTCGGATATACCATGAACGATTCGGACCCGGGGTTTAGGTGATAGGGTATCGGGTTTAGGTGCGAAATTAGGGAGAAAACCGGGTCGGGCACCAAACCCGTGGAAAGTGTTCCTGGGGGGGGGGGGGGGGCAGTTGACCGGGCGGTCAACAACCCCGTGGACCAATGAAAACATGCCACGTGTAAAATATTTAGAAATTCAATTAAAAATAACAAATGGCTGATTTATTAAAAAGTCAAAGCATGAAATATTTTTGTTTTAATTTTTTCTATTTTTTGGTGATTTTTAATTAATTTTTTAAAATAAAAATAAGGTATTTACAATATATAGCTATACATAGGTATATGTACAATATGTATTTTTAATTTTTGATTTTTAATTTGTTATTTTTGTGCATTTTTATTCCCATTTTGTATTTTATTTATTTATAGTATAATATTAGGAATAAAACGGTATTTTTATTTTATTTTTACTATATATACAGGGGTGAAATAAATATATATGTACATGTATATACATGGTATATTTACAATATATTTTTGTGTTTTTAATTTTGTTCTTTTTATTTTGTTTTTGTTTTAATTGTTTTTATTTAATTTATTTACAACATAAAAGATGGAATATTTACAAAATTTTTGGAAATTAATTTTATGTATTTATAGGGTAAAATAAATATAGGAGTGGCTATGTACATGATGAATATGCACAAGGTGAGGGTTTTTGTTTTGTTTTTAGCTTTCTCTTTTTATTTTGATTTTTATATTTATAAGTATATACAAGTATTTACAGGCCCATTTTAGTCTCTTTTTGGAGGAAAATATTTTTATTATATTTACAAATATATTTACACACATGAGTCCCTATCTCCCTCTACTTTGGTTTTTATGCGGTCAGGCCCATGCTGAGCCCTCCCTTGGGATTAGGTTGCTCAATATTTATTCTAAATATTTCCCTCTTTTTCTTTTTACTCTTTATTCTTTTATTTTTGCACAAAAACATGCTAATTATTAAACTTTATACAATGCATGCTTTTGATAATTATTTGTATTTACATGAATATACATGCATTTGCAAAGGTTTTTGTAGCTAAAATATAAGAATAAAGAGTGATGAATGGGTATTCATCACCCCCCTATACTTAACTTTTGCTAGTCCCTTAGCAAACACTTATTTGAAAAAGAAGTGAAAAAGAAAGAAAGAAAAAGAAAAAGAGAGGAATGTACATGGATCAAGATTGAATATTAAACTTTCCTTCATTAAATTGAATTATGGAGCTCGATCAGATCTTTGGATTATTAATGTGTCGGAACCTTATTTAGACTTAAGCTTAAAACTTAACAGCCTCTAAGTTCCACCAATCTATGGACAAGACTCCTCAATAAACCAGATCAGAACAAGTCTACATACACAAACTCTAATGACCATGAATCTTTCCATGTAGTGTAAGTGATAGGTAGCTCCCCACCTCAGAAGTAACAAAGAAACAACCTCCCCCAACTTGGTATCTCTAACGCCTCGGTCTAGCAACTCTTTCCTCGAGAAGCGGGGTATTCCCTTCTAAGTTCAAGTGCAACCGGCTCAAGAAGAGGGGGAAGAAGTATAGACTTTTGGAAGCTCAGCCAGTGTAGCTAAGTCTCCCGCTGCAAGCTTCATGAGATGTAACATGGATGCCATAAGCTTTTGCTTTATTTGACTATATACACTCCGGTGGGGTTATTAAATTTTCAATCCGACCCACCACTTTTTTGGAGTTCTTTTTGCATTTTGCATTTTTTTTTTCAAGTGCCTTTGTACAACATATCTACATGGTGCAGCATATATACAAGAAATTTCCTCTTGAGCCAGTAGACTATCCCTCTTTTGAAGCTTTATTGCAACCCACGTTTTCTGTCTTTAGCCTTCATCACCACTAGACCAAGTTGAGACGCACTTCCTTCACTAGAAGAAGAAGAGAGGTTCCGCCTAGAAGTATTACCCTCATATGCTACCCCAAGCCAAAGGAAACTGCCTCCTCACCACCTCATCCGCGGAGAGCTATGTGTAAGGTGCTAGTGCAAGTCAAGCCATTGTCTCTAAGAGTCATGCGTGTGTTGTTAAGTGCTCTACTTAGGCTCATCAAGATGACATATGCTCAAAGCCTAGTGGACTCAAAGAATTAAGTCCTTATGGACCTGAAAAGCCTTAACCCTAAGCCCTATAAGGTTCCTCTTAGAATTAGGTGGATTAAGATCTTAATCAAGCTCCATTTCTCAATTTAATTCCAAGCTAGTTTAAATGTCAACTATCATCCAGGAAAAACTATATACATATATATACAAAGATGTTATTTACAAATATTTACACTTGTGCAAAATTTTTGAAAAATGTTTTGAAATCATGAATGGATGGATGCATGAAGTGCAAGTTTTGCAAAAGTATTTACAAACATTTACACAAGATTTTTGCAAACTTTTGATTTTCAAAACATTTTGGAAAAATTTTGTACTATATACATAATTTTGATAAGAAAATATTTACACAAATTTTACACAAAAACTTTTTGAAAACATTTTTACAAAAAATAATTTTGTACACTAGCTCTGTATGTGCAATAAAAGAATGATTATTTATAAGAATTTTTTTTTAATTTTTGTGATTTTTAAGGTTTTTAGCCATTTTATTTATTAACACACTCTCACTTATTACGAGTTATGGCTAAAGTATATATGAAATATATACACACCCCCTATACTTAGCTTGAACGATGTCCTCAGAGTGATCAAGAGCGATGAAGAAGACATAACTCGTGCTTAGTAAAAGGGAAGTGAAAAGGAATGGCTAAGTACAGAAATGAATAAATGAATAGAATGAGAAGAACTCGGTGGTTTCCCCCTATACTTAGGATTAACTAATCCTAAGTATAGCAAGCTATACATGAAGGGAAATCCGAGTGAAGAATGAACAGAGTCTGCCCCCCCCCTATACTTAGGGTAAAATATCCCTAAGTATAGGCAGCGAAACAGGGGCAGAAAGAATAAAAAAAATACCCGCAGGTCCTACATCCCCCCTATACTTAGGGTAAAGTACACCCTAAGTATATCATAATCATAAGATGGGAAAAGGGATGTGGGACTAAAGAATAGTGTGATATAGACAACTGGATCTATACAAGTCAGAAGAACAATGATAATCAGGCGCGAGATGCAATAGATGTGAGTCAAGAGACCACATCTCACGCAAAGTGAATAGGGGCAACATCGACGACCCGCGGCTCATGATCTAGAAATGGCTTGAGCCGCTGGCCGTTCACTCGAAAGGTACTCTCAGAAGACAACTCGTATATATCAATGCTACCATTGTCGTGTACCTTTCTCACCAGATAAGGTCCCTTCCATTTGCTCTGTAGCTTCCCTGGAAATAGACGAAGCCTCGCATCAAACAACCATACTCTCTGTCCAGGCTCAAAATGCTTGTGGCTGATATGAGAATCATGCCACTCTTTCACTCTCTCCTTATACTGTAGGCTGTTCGAGAAGGCTGTATCTCTAAGCTCCTCCAAGGCTGCTAACTCTGCCCTCCTCTGGTCTCCTACACTATCTGGATCTAAAAGAATATCCGTGACTGCCCAAAGTGACTTGTGCCTCAACTCAACAGGTAAATGGCATGGCTTGCCATAAACTAGGTGAAAGGGAGATGTGCCCAATGGTGTCTTGAAAGACGTCCTATATGCCCACAAGACCGAGTCCAAAAGTTGTGACCAATCCTTTCGGTCAGGGCGGACGACTTTCTGCAAAATAGTCTTGAACTCCCTGTTCGAGACCTCGGCTAGACCATTCGTCTGTGGATGGTATGGAGTGGAAACTCGATGGTCTATGCCGTACTCAATAGCAAGTGCCTTCACCTGGTCGTTGATGAAATGAGACCCCCCATCTGAAATTAATACTCGAGGTACCCCGAACCACGTGATGATATGCTTCCTCAAAAATCTGCAAATTGTCCTCGCATCAGCGGCTCGGGCGGGGATAGCCTCAACCCAACGACTAACATAATCAACGACCAACAGAATGTACTCAAATCCCTGACTCTTAGGGAATGGACCCATGAAATCGATGCCCCATGCGTCAAAAACCTCACAGAAGTGAATGGGCTGCATCAGCATCATATCATGCTGTCCACAAGTGCCCATCCTCTGACAGTCAGTACACCTCTTCACGAACTCATCAGAGTCCTTGAAGAGGGTAGGCCACCACAAGCCGGATTGGAGCACTTTCTGTGCCGTTCTCCTCCCAGAGTGATGTCCTCCTGCCTCAAGCTTGTGGCAATAAGTGAGGACGCTATGGTGCTCATCCTGAGGGATGCACCTACGCCAGACACTATCCCCTCCTTCGTGGTAAAGGATGGGATCCTCCCAATGGTAAGACTTGGCCTTCGCGAGGAAGGTCTCAAGCCTCTGTCTGGGCCAACCTTGTGGGACTTTCTTAGCAACAAGAAAGTTCACAATATCGGCATACCACGAGAGTGAGGAGATAGCAAGGATCGCCTCATCTGGGAAGGTCTCACAAATGGGATCAATCTGCTCAGACTCCTCAGGCTGCTCTAAACGGGAGAGATGATCCGCCACCACATTCTTGACTCCAGGCTTATCCTTGATCCCAATGTCGAACTCCTGGAGTAGAAGGATCCATCTAGTCAGTCTGGCCTTGGCATCCTTCTTTGCCATTAGGTATCGGATGACGGTATGATCAGTATACAAAGTCACTCTAGATCCAATGATGTAAGATCTGAACTTATCTAGGGCGAACACTACTGCTAGCATCTCCTTCTCTGTGACTGTATAATTCCGCTTGGCGGAATCCAAGGTGCGGCTAGCATAGTGGATAGCAAATGGGACTCCATCCCTCCTCTATCCCAGCACAGCCCCCACGGCAAAATCGGAGGCATCCGTCATGATCTCGAATGGGAGAGACCAATCTGGTGGCTAGAGGACAGGAGCCTCAACAATACACTGCTTGAGAGTATCAAAGGATGAAAGACACTTGTCATCGACAAGGAGCTCGGTGTCTTTCGTCAGGAGGTCAGTCAACGGTCGGGAAACTCTAGTGAAATCACGGATGAACCGCCGATAGAAACCGACATGCCCCAGGAAAGACCGTAACTGCCGCAAATTGGACGGTGGTGTGAGTTTCCTAATGACATCAACCTTGGCCGGATCAACCTCCATGCCCCTGTTGGAAATGATGTGGCCAAGCACCGTCCCTTGAGTCACTATGAAGTGACTCTTCTCCCAAGAAAGAACCAAGCGGACCTCAATACATCGCTGGAGTACTCGATCTATGCAGTCAAGACAGGAGTCGAATCCGTCGCCGTAAACCGAGAAATCATCCATGAAGACCTCTAAGCACTCCCCTAACATGTCCGAAAAGATCGACAACATGCATCTCTGAAAAGTCGCAGGGGCGTTGCATAGCCCAAATGGCATGCGTCGGAAGGCGTATGTGCCGAAGGGACAGGTAAAGGTGGTCTTCTCCTGATCCTCAGGAGCGATGGCCACCTGGTTGTAGCCCGAGTACCCATCCAGAAAACAATAATGGCTCTTCCCTTCCAGTCTCTCAATAATATGATCAATAAAGGGCAGGGGGAAATGATCCTTCTTGGTGGCCTGGTTGAGTCTCCTGTAGTCAACACAAACCCGCCAAGAAGTGGGTACTCGTGTAGCAATCTCCTCTCCAGACTCGCTAATCACTGTAGTGATGCCCGTCTTCTTGGGCACCACATGCAAAGGGCTGACCCACTTGGAGTCGGAGATGGGATAGATAAAATCGGTGCTCCACCATTTCGAAATTTCCTTCATGACAACCTCTCTCAGATTTGGGTTCAGCCGCCGCTGGAACTCACGCGACGGCTTCGCCTCATCCTCGAGATAGATATGGTGGGAGCACAGAGCCGAACTAATCCCATGGAGATCTGCTACGCTCCATCCTATTGCCTTGCGGTTCTTTTCAAGAACCCCCATCAGACGGGATTCCTGCTCTCCAGTCAGATCGGCTGAGATAATGACTGGGTACATCTCATGCTCACCCACAAGGAATCTATACTTCGGCGACGAAGGAAGTGACTTCAGCTCTGGACAACTCGGTGCTGGCAAATCTGGCTTCGAAAGAAGACGCGTGTATGCTGCCAAATCTGTCCGGGAGACTGAAAGTGTACTCTCGCAAACTGGATCGGAAGAAGGCTGCTCAACTGAACTGTCTCTGATCTGCTCGGCATCTACCTCCTCCTCAACTGTAGGCTCAGTGGAAATCAGGTCTGGCATGTAATCATCACAATCTGCCCACTCAGACTCTGACTCTGAGGGATCTGCATCAAACAAGGTGGCATCAGTACCACCGTAACTGAACTCTATGTCGCGGTCGAGAACCGGCTCTGCTGCCTCTGTAGTATTGATGAATACCCATTCATCACTCTTTATTCTTATATTTTAGCTACAAAAACCTTTGCAAATACATGTAGATATGTGTAAATACAAATAATTACCAAAAGCATGCATTGTGTAAAAACCTGTAATTAGCATGTTTTTGTGCAAAAATAAAAGAATAAAGAGTAAAAAGAAAAAGAGGGAAATATTTAGAATAAATATTGAGCAACTTGACCCAAGGGAGGGCTCAGCATGGGCCTGACCGCATAAAAGACAAAGTAGAGGGAGATAGGAGCTCATGTGTATATACTTCTGTAAATAAATAAAATTATATTTTCCTTACCCAAAAATATGCTTGTACATATTCTGTGTATATTTAGAAACTATTAAAAACAAAATAAAAAATTTTAAACAATCAAAAATTCAAAAATGCCCTTTCACCATGTGTATAGACCATCATCCCTTATTTATTTAACCCTAAAAAAATAAATGTACTTATTTTCTAAACTTTTTGTAAATATTCTATGTTACATTTTGTAAATAAAATAAATAAAAAGAAACAAAACAAAAATCAAATAAGAATTACAAAATTAAAAATACAAAAATACAGTGTATATACCATGTATATAAATGTATATAACTATTTATTTAACCTATGAATATAAATAATTAAAATAAAATAAAAATACCATGTTGTTCTTCATTTCATGATGTAAATAAATAAAATATAAAATGGGCATAAAAATACATAAAAATAACAAATAAAAAAAATCAAAAATTGAAATCTATATAGTGTACATATACCTATATATATAGCTACCCTATTTTTATTTCCAAAAATTAATTAAAAATCACCAAAAAATAGAAAAAAATAAAAGAAAAATATTTCATGTTTTGAGTTTTTCTTAATTCGGCCTTTTTCTACCTTAAATTAAATAAACAAAAAAAATAAAAACGTGGCAGCCCCTGATTGGTCCACGGGGGATTGTTGACCCCGGTCAACTCCCCCGCGGACTCCTTCCTTTTCTGGAAGATGTGCGCCGCCCCGCCTTCGCCGATTTTTCCACGCGTCTCCAGCCTGTCTCCCACGCAAACCCCGTGCCCGGATTCTTCGCCGATCATCCGTCTTCCCCGCCAGATCTTTCGCCACGAAATCCACGCCTTCCATCGCTGCATCCACTCAACCCTAATCGACCCTGTCTCCATATATATCCCGACCTCCGCCGCCTCCGCGCCTCATCTTTGGCTCCCTGCCTTCACTCCCGTGACCTCCATCGTAACCACCGAGGTGACAGCTCGCGTTGGCCCTTGTTGCAGTGAGGAGGAGGTGGCCGGCCATTGATCCGGCAGCTTCGCGCCGCCGTTGCTCCGCCGCTTGCAGGAGCTCGAGCCTCAGGCCTTGACGCCCTTCGAGGCTACGACCGGGAGTTAGCCACACTCCAGCACAGTCTTCCGCTTCGCCCAGGTAATCTTTTCGCCCTTCCATTTCGCCTAATTTTGGATTTCGCCCAAATCGACCGTCCGACGTGCTTCCCTGATTCCGGCCATCTCGCTCAATATCTCGATCATCGGAGCACCCTATCACCTTCGCCACTTTCTCACGCACATTCTTCGCACTTTCACTCAACCCAGCTCGCCCCGGAGCTGGGAGTCGAGCTCCATCACCCGTCGCTCGCCGGAGCTCCTTCGCCCCGACCCACCAGCCACCGTCACTTCGCTTTCTTGGGTCGAGGCACTTTGCCCTCGACCCGCGAAGCTTTCTGTTTGCTTTGCAGGTCCAAAGGGAGGCGTTTGAGCCCCCCTTACATTCCAGCCAGAAGCTTCGCGCCGCCAGCCTCGCCGGAGCCCCTCCAGGGATCGGCTGGGCTATCGGACAATACCATCAGCTGCGGGGCTTCACCGCGGACCCGTTCCGATCATCAGGAGCAGCTGAGGAGGAGTGCAGCTCACGCAGGAGGCCGGCGAAGTTCGCCGGCGTCGAGTTCTTCCATCATCCTCCAGAACCATCCGATGACGCCTCCGCTCCAGTTTTGATCTCAGCCATCCATTCCTCGAGGAGCAGCAGCCGTCGATCTATCTGAGGAGCTCATCCGGACCGTTGCAGCAGAGGAGAGAGGCACCGGAGCCCAGCACCGTGAGATCTTCCACGTGCCCTCGCCTCCACCGTCGATCGAGCCCAAGAGACACCGAAGAAGAGCGCCCGCCGTCCCGAGCCGTTGGATCCACCACGTGGCGCGCATCTGGCCGTCGACGAATAAAGGGGTAAATTACTTAGGCCCCCCTCTTAGTTTGTCTTTTTCGTCCTAGTCCTGTAAATATTTTTAGAACTTTATTTACGTAGGGTAAATTGCATGATGGACCTTGTGCTTAGTTTTATTTGCATGTATGCCCCTGTGTGTATGTGACCACGTGCTTCGTCACGTGTTTAGTTGGGCTTTTTACATCTTTTATCCTGTAGATCTGGGTTGTTATGAAATGAAGAAATATTTTATGGTATTTGCAGTTGTGCCCCTGTGAGCGTTTTTAGTGGACATGTGCGGATTTTAGTGGGCTTTTTGCACCCGTACCCTCGGACTTTTTGGTACCAGTTACCAAAAGGTCCTAGGAGTGGGTTTTTATTACAAAGAGGCCCCTGAGTGCCCCAGCCACGCGCCACGCGCGTGACTTGCTGCACCTGGGCCCCCAGATCCTCGGGTATTTGCACTTACGTCCCTGTGCACTGTGCCCCCTTTTCATTTTTGAATAAAATATCAAATTACCTCCAAATTCCATGAGATTTTGACACATGGCTCCTGCCATGGTGTAGGAATTTTAGGGATTTTTGAGGACATTTTTGATTCCATTTAGTATTTTTAAAAATTCAAAAACCTTGCTTTTAGCTACTGTCTAGATATAAAAATACCAAAAAATTATAAAATCACCTCCAAAAATTCTAAAAAAAATTAGCTACTGTTTCTTGCTTGCTGTTTGATTTTCGAGCCAAGTTTGGCTATTTTCCATTGAGTAAAAACCCTAAAAATTGAAAAACCCTCAAAAACTCATAAAAATTATAATAATTAAATTAAAAATCCAAAAACAATAATTAGGGTGCCTAAATTTTCCTTAGTCTATCTAGTATACAGGAAAATTACCTTCAGGGCCTTTTAAGATCCTTAAAGATTTTATTTTTGGGTCTTAAGCCTTGCTGGGCAGTACCTTCCCCTCTTTGCATTGTGTGATTTTTAGAAAATAATTTACCCGTCATAAAAACCCCAAAAATTCACCAAAAACACTTAAAAACCCAAAAAGCATAAAAACATTTTTTCTTGAATTTTTGCTTGATTTTTGGTGTGTTAAATAAATTGCTCAAGTGTGCTTGTTTATACTTTCTTTATTTTCCTTCACATATTAAAAATTCTAAAAAAAAATTATAAAAAAATCAAAAACCACTAAAAATTAGCTTCTCTGAAATTTGACTACTTAGTTTTTCAATCGTGCTCCTTGTGTTCGACCCTGGATCGCTATACCAGGTAAAAAGAATAGCGAAGACCGCTTACATTGAATTTCTTGATTTTCTGAGTGGTTTTTATCAATTTTTCTCGATTGACCGCGCTTGGTGATTTGGGTCACAACGACCATTTTATTTACATACTTAACCCGATTGTCAAGCGCGTCATCAGAATGGCGCCGTTGCCGGGGAGCACGGCTTTGTAGTCATTTTTCTATTTTTGTCTCTCTCTATATTATTATTGTTTTCTGACCTTCTCTCTTTGATTTTTGTGCGAGGTATTGCTTGGACGACTTGGAGCTTCTTTTTAGAGGACCCGTGCAGGAGGAAGAGAGAGAGAAGAAGGAATTTTTATTTCTGAGAGAGAGAGAGAACAATATTTGTTGTAATAACTTAGACTTTGGACTTGTGGACACTTGTAACTTAGCGGGTCTGTTTCGCCGAGTACCGGTGTACTCGGGGGACCCATTTGGATTTTCGCGGCTTTTTCTGCGGTTTTAATAGCTAGCTGCCTTTTCCGGTGTTTACGCGGTTTTTCTCGAGCCCCTAGATTTAGGAATTTCTCTTGCTTGTGCCGTAATTAGTAGGATCCCCACACCTAATTGCTGATCTGTTCCTATAGATCGTTAATTGGACCTACTAAGAATAAATAATAAAAATAACTTAGTCGCTTTCCTGAGAGCCTACGTGCCGCGAGCCTGCCCCACAAGCGCTACTCCTGAACTCGACCTGTCGAGAAGAGGAGGGGTAAGCCAAGACCGGACTCTTTGGATCGAAGGCGAGTAACTGAGTTAGACGGTTCTGCGATAGAAGTTGCTCATCTAGGACTCGGTTTTTCCCGTTGCATCATGTAGGTAGTTTTATTTCTGTCTTTCAATTCTGCGCGGATCACTTGCATGTAGAGTGCTGGAGACAAGGTACGCATTTCTATCTCTGCATGCATCATTGATTTCTTCGCGCATCGGCTTTTTCGTCTTCTCCCTCTGTTTTTGGCTTAATCATCAGGAGAATCGGAAAAACCGTTAGGCCGCTTGTGTTTATTTTGAAAAAAATTAAAAAGAAAAACAAAAAAAAAATGGGACTGGATAACACTATTGACCCTAAAAGACACTCACATTAAAAATTTGTCTTGGGGAGAGCAACCCCCTCCTTGTATGGTTTGGATGCGCGAGAGAGTGACCCGTACCCTAGGTAGAACCCGCCGGTGCTATTTCTAGCTGACTACCGACTCTTCCGTGCGGGCCAGTCGGTTGGAGTAGCATCGGGTATCCTAACAGGTCACGTAAGCGCTCTGATATTTTGTATGTTCACCCAATAAAATTGACAAGATAAATTGACCGAGCTTTCACGGTCTTCATATTGTGTTGTGTTGGTGAACCGGGGGTTTGCTTTGCGATCATATTTTCTCCAGATCCCATCCGCCCAACTCGCCAGATCAAGATGATGGGTAGACGATCTCTTAGGCAGCCTCTGGCTGCACCGCTTTCAGGCGAGTCTACTTCATCATCTAGGTTGGCCCGTGAGAGTCAAGACCAGCTCTCCGGGCCCGAGTACGATTCCACCCTGTTCCCCCTCTAGCCCCTTTCTTTTGCTACTGAGAGACATGAGCCCGAGGAAAGACGAATTGATTTGACAGAACCTGAGTTGGGCTCATCTGATTTTGCAGACGTCGGTATGGCCGCCAGATCAGACGATTACCCCGGAGGTCAGCAGGGAGAGCAGCATGTCGTATTTGACCAGGGGGCGATCAACTCCACCCTGATCGCATCATTAGAGACAGTTCAGCAGCAGTTACGCGATCAGGGAGCTTTTATGATTGAGATGAGAAGGGAGTTGGAGCGACTCCGAGCAGAGCGAGACGAGCCGAGCGAGCCTGAGGACATTCCTGACGCTGATGCTGAGGCAGCAGCCGCAGCAGCAGCTGCCGCAGCAGCAGCTGCCGCAGCAGCGGCAGCCGCCGCCGGAGCAGGACCACCGAGACCGATGCGGGAGTTACACAACCCCGGATCTACACTGATGCACCAGTGGGTGGTGGTACCTGCTATCGTGGGGGATTTCAAATTCCCTCCGAACACCCTGCAGATGCTTCCTCATTTTCACGGACTTGCCACTGAGGAACCCCACCTCCATCTCCAGGAGTTTTTGATGATCTGCAGCACTGTCCACGACCGTCGTGTGGACCAAGATACGATTCGGATGATGGCCTTCCCTTTTTCACTGGCAGATAGAGCAGCCGCCTGGCTGAAGCATCTAGGGAAGTTTGTTTACACGTGGGAGCAGCTCCGCACCGAGTACTTGAACAAGTACTATCCACTCGGGCGGACGAATGCAGCGAGGGCCCTGATCAACAACTTCTCCATGCTCCCTAACGAGCAATTTCACGAGGCATGGGAGAGGTTCAGAGAGCTTCTGGATAGATGCCCACACCACGACATTTCGAAGCCGAACCTAGTTCAGAGCTTCTTTAGTGGGATGACGCCAGAGCTTCAGGGTCTGGTGAATGCTTCTTGCGGCGGGTCCTACTTTGCCAAGGACCACAACCAAGTCTGGGCCATCTATGAGGAGATGGCCGAAAATTACATGGTGATGTCCCAGACTCGGTTGTACACATAGAGAGCTCAGCAGCCGCCAGGACCCGTGCAGTACCAGCGGATAGCACGGGTTGATGCAGGTCCTTCCAGTTTGTCCACAGTTGCAGCCGCACAGGCAGAGTCGGCCGCTGCGGACATGGGGATTATCAGCGAGAAGTTGGACTGCATGGAAATAATAGAGAAGAAGCAGTGCCAGGGCATAACTCAGATGGAGCAAATGGCACAAACTCTGAGCGACATGAAGACCCAGCTCTTGTGTCTTCAGGAGGCACAGACGGCTCCTCAGCCCCGTCTTCTGTCGCGAGGCGATTCCGGCGGCAGCCGCAGCTCGTCCCAGCGCTCCAGCTCTTTGCAGCAGCCTAGACAAGTTCACCTTGTACAGGCGGAGCCATACCAGCAGCAGCCGCCCTCTTACCAGTCACCACCATCTCCAGACTTACAGATGGTGGTATATCAGCCGGATCAGCCTCTGGCAGCACTGCCGCCAGACCCCTTCGATGATGAGCCGTTGATGGATGTCAACGGGATTTGGTATGACCATCCTCAACCTGGAATCCGACGAGACCATCCCGGATTCAGGTGGGGGAATGGGGGTAACCAGTCCCAACAGCAGCCAACCAGTCAGGGAGGGCAGTACTCCCAGCAGAGAGATCACCAGCAGCCCCCAGCATACCAGCCACACCAGCCATCATCCTTCGTACCTCGTCCCTACCAGCAGCAGGGACAGAATTGGAGACGTGAGCAGCAGGCTCACCAGCAGCAGCATCCTTCCTCTTACCCCTCTCAGCAGCAGCAGCACCAGGTCCAGCAGCCTCATTACCAGAGAGGCGACCCGTCGGGCTCCCATGAGAGCCCCGCCATGGATGATCTAGCCCGTCTCTTCACAGAGCAGCAGGCTACATTTAGACGGGAGATGGACGAGTTCCGCTAGGAGATGCGGGACCTGATGAGAGGGAAGGCCGCCATCCCTGCACAGATCGAGCCTAATCCGAATAGCTTGAAGAGGAAATCTGAGCAGGTAATTCACACTGAGCCTACCTCTCCTAGTGACTTATTTGATGATATGTCATCGGATCTATTTGATGCTGATTTTGTTACACTTAGGAGCGGTAGAAGACCAGCAGACGGCGCCTCATCTGAGCGACAACGCGAGGATCCATCTAGAGCGCCAGATGAGGAAGAGGAGAGCGGTACTGAAGCCGCGCATGATGATAACGGTGGTACTGATTCCACCAGAGATGTTGATCCCACCGGCGGTACTGAGGCCGCCGCTTCACCATATCGAGAAGGTGGTACTGACGCCACCAGCAGAGCTGAGCCAGCCCGCGGTACTGAAGCCGCAAGACGTCTAGTTGTAGAGCCAGCTAGAGGTGGTACTGAGGCCACCAACATTTATTCTGATAGAAATGTTGTCTTTCCTCGCATGAATGTATCTCAGAACTCTAATTCGAATAAAGGAAAAGGTTTAGTTTCTTCTGATCCCACTGTGGTGAATGATGTTTGTGAGGATCCGGTCATCGAACCGTCTAGGCCTATTCCTAGTCCTTCATCTGAGAAGGACCCTGTGATCCCCTTTCCTAGAGCCCTTGAGTTGGGGAAGGGGAAGAAAAAAGAAAAAGATCCAAAAAAGAGAGAGCAGGAGGAGTTCAGCCAGGGCATGATAGACCGATTTCACATCCAGCTGACCCTCAATGAGGCTTTGCAGCACATCCCTCTTCTTCAGCGATCCTTGAGAGACAGGACCACAGTCAGGAGGAAGAAGAGGAATAAAACCACAGAGATTCATGTGTTGACCAAAGCCACGTGTCACGCGATCCAGAACCATCTGCCGACCAAGAGGCCAGATTTAGGAGCCCCGTATGTCAGATGTCAGATTAGTGAGCAGAGGTTCGACTGTACTCTATTAGATAGCGGATCGTCGATCAACCTTCTTCCGGCAGCCCTTCTCGACCACTTAGAGTTGGGCACTCTTAGACAGAGCAGGACATACCTTCAGTTTGCTGATCGGTCTGTCAAGAGGCCAAAGGGGTTATTACGAGACGTTGTCGTCACGATTCAGGGTTTGCAATTCCCCGTGGACTTTGTAGTGCTGGACATGGAGACCCCTGACTCGTTGACCGATTCCCCCATCATCCTCGGTCGCCCGTTCTTGGCCACAGCCAAGGCGGTGACTGACCATGACAGTGGGAAGGTATTCTTTCGCGTCCAGGGCGAGAGTATACAAATAGAGACGGTTAAGGACCACAGAGCCAGAGATAGATCCCGCTCAGAGGGCAGTACAGATTCAGAGCAGCTGACAGACGCAGAGCCAGACATCCACCAGGACTGTGATTTTGTGATCACAGATGATGAGGCAGCTTGGGCAGATCCTGCAGCGCAGACCATCCTCTCATATTCAGATACAGCTGATGCAGAGATGATAGCAGAGGATGGTCTGGAGAGCACAGCCCTGGTTCAGGATACTATTGAGTCAGCAGAGTCGGACCTTGATCGCGACACGATTTTCAGTGATGGTGGTACTGAGGCCACCTTGCTCTACGGTGGTACTGATGCCACCGCAGTTGATACAGATCCCTCGAATTCAGAGTCTGATTGGGCAGATTGTGATGATCAGATGCTAGACCTGGATCCACCTGAGCCTACAGATGAGGAGGAGGTAGAGGCAGAGCAGATTAGAGACAATGCAGAGGACCCGCCTTCTCCAGATCCAGTTTGTGAGAGTTCGTTATCATTTTCCCAGGCAGATTTGGTAGAATTGTCAGCATACACACATCTTCTTCAGAAGCCAGATTTGCCAGCACCCAGCTGTCCAGAACTAAAGCCGCTCCCTACTTCGCTGAAGTATCGATTCCTTGCGGGAGAGTCTGAGATGTACCCAGTCATCATCTCCGCCGATCTGACTGGAGAACAAGAATCTCGTCTGATGGAGGTTCTTGAAAAGAACCGCAAGGTAATTGGATGGAGCGTAGCAGATCTCCATGGGATTAGTCCCTCGTTGTGCTCCCACCATATCTATCTCGAGGAAGGGGCAAAGCCGTCGCGTGAGTTCCAGCGGCGACTGAACCCCAACCTGAGAGAAGTTGTCATGAAGGAAATATCAAAATGGTGGAGTGCAGATTTTATTTATCCCATTTCTGACTCCAAGTGGGTTAGCCCCTTGCATGTGGTGCCCAAGAAGACTGGCATCACGACTGTGATCAGTGAGTCGGGAGAGGAGATTGCTACACGAGTACCCACCTCTTGGAGGGTCTGCGTTGACTACAGGAGACTCAACCAGGCCACCAAGAAGGACCACTTCCCCCTGCCTTTTATTGATCAGATCATAGAGAGACTGGCAGGGAAGAGCCATTATTGCTTCCTGGATGGGTACTCGGGCTACAATCAGGTGGCCATCGCTCCTGAGGATCAGGAGAAGACCACCTTCACCTGTCCCTTCGGCACATATGCTTTTCGACGCATGCCATTTGGGCTATGCAATGCCCCTGCGACTTTTCAGAGGTGCATGCTGTCGATCTTTTCGGACATGGTAGGGGAGTGTTTGGAGGTCTTCATGGATGACTTCTCGGTTTACGGCGACGGATTCGATTCCTGTCTTGACTGCCTAGACCGAGTGCTCCAGCGATGTATTGCTACCCGCTTGGTTCTGTCTTGGGAGAAGAGTCACTTCATGGTGACTCAAGGGACGGTGCTTGGCCACATCATCTCCAACAGGGGCATGGAGGTTGATCCGGCCAAGGTTGACGTCATTAGAAAACTCGCACCGCCGTCCAATTTAAAGCAGCTACGGTCATTTCTGGGGCACGTTGGTTTTTATAGGAGATTCATTCATGATTTCAGCAAGATTGCCCGACCGTTGACTGACCTCTTGACGAAAGACACCGAGTTCCTTGTCGATGACAAGTGTCTTTCATCCTTTGAGACTCTCCAGCAGCGTGTTATTGAGGCTCCTGTCCTTCAGCCACCCGATTGGTCTCTCCCATTCGAGATCATGACGGATGCCTCTGATTTTGCCGTAGGGGCCGTGCTAGGACAGAGGAGGGACGGAGTTCCATTTGCCATACACTATGCTAGCCACACATTGGATTCTGCCCAGCGGAATTATACGGTCACAGAGAAGGAGATGCTAGCAGTAGTGTTTGCCCTAGATAAGTTCAGATCGTATATCATTGGATCTAGAGTGACTTTGTATACTGACCACACCGCCATCAGGTACCTCATGTCAAAGAAGGATGCCAAGGCCAGACTTACTAGATGGATCCTTCTACTCCAGGAGTTCGACATTGAGATCAAGGATAAGCCTGGAGTCAAGAATGTGGTGGCGGATCATCTCTCCCGATTAGAGCAGCCTGAGGATTCTGAGCAGATTGATCCCATTCATGATACCTTCCCAGATGAGGCGATCCTTGCTATCACCTTACTCCCGTGGTATGCCGATATTGTGAACTTTCTCGTTGCTGGGAAAGTCCCACAAGATTGGCCCAGGCAGAGGCTTGAGACTTTCCTTGCGAAGGCCAAGTCCTACCACTGGGAGGATCCCATCCTTTACCACGAAGGAGGGGATAGCATCTAGCGTCGGTGTATTCCTCAGGAGGAGCATCATAGTGTCCTCACTTACTTCCACAAGCTTGAGGCAGGAGGACATCATTCTGGGAGGAGAACGGCACAGAAAGTGCTCCAATCCGGCTTGTGGTGGCCTACACTCTTCAAGGACTCTGATGAGTTCGTGAAGAGGTGTACTGACTGTCAGAGGATGGGCACTTGTGGACAACGTGATATGATGCCGATGCAGCCCATTCACTTCTGTGAGGTTTTTGACGCATGGGGCATCGATTTCATGGGTCCATTCCCTAAGAGTCAGGGATTCGAGTACATTCTGTTGGACGTAGATTACGTTAGTCGTTGGGTTGAGGCTATCCCCTCCCCGAGCCGCTGATGCGAAGACAGTTTGCAGATTTTTGAAGAAGCACATCATCATGCGGTTCGGGGTTCCACGAGTTCTGATTTCTGATGGGGGGTCTCATTTCATCAACGACCAGGTGAAGGCCCTTGCCAGCGAGTTTAGCATAGACCATCGTGTTGCCACACCATACCATCCACAGACAAATGGTCTAGCTGAGGTGTCGAATAGGGAGATCAAGAATATTTTGCAGAAAGTCGTCCGCCCTGACCGAAAGAATTGGTCACAGCTTTTGGACTCGGTCTTGTGGGCATATCGGACGTCTTTCAAGACTCCATTGGGTACATCTCCCTTTCGCCTCGTTTATGGCAAGCCGTGCCATCTACCTGTTGAGCTGAGGCACAAGTCACTTTGGGCAGTCACAGATATTCTTATGGATCCAGATGGTATAGGAGACCATAGGAGGGCAGAGCTTGCCGCCTTGGAAGAGCTTAGAGATACAGCTTTCTCAAACAGCCTACATTATAAGGAGAAAGTGAAGGAGTGGCATGATTCTCATATCAGCCACAAGCATTTTGAGATTGGACAGAAAGTATGGTTGTTTGATGCGAGGCTCAGATTATTTCCAGGAAAGCTACAGAGCAAATGGAAGGGACCTTACTTGGTCAGAAAGGTACACGATAACGGTAGCATTGATATATCTGAGTTATCTTCTGAGAGTACCTTTCGAGTGAACGGCCAGCGGCTCAAGCCATTTCTAGATCATGGGCCGCGGGACGTTATTATTGCCGCTATTCATTTTGCGTGAGATGTGGTCTTTCGACTCACATCTTTTGCATCTCACGCATGATATCTATTGTTCTTTCCGCCTGTATAGATCCAGTTGTCCATATCATTCTATTCTTTAGTCCCACATCCCTTTTCTTATCCTGTGATTATGCTATACTTAGGGTGTACTTTACCCTAAGTATAGGGGGGATGTTGGACCTGCGGGTATTCTTTTTATTCTTTTTGCTCCTGTTTTTGTTGCCTATACTTAGGGATATTTTACCCTAAGTATAGGGGGGACAGATTCTGCATATTCTTCACTCGGATTTCCCTTCATGTACAGCTTGCTATACTTAGGATTAGTTAATCCTAAGTATAGGGGGAAACCACCGAGTTCCTCGTATTCTATTCATTTATTCATTTCTGTACTTATCCATTCCTTTTCACTTCCCTATACCAAGCACGAGTTATGTCATCTTCATCGCTCTTGATCACTCTGAGGACATCGTTCGAGCTAAGTATAGGGGGGTGTATATATTTCATATATACTTTAGCCATAACTCGTACTTTGTGTGAGTGTGTTAATAAATAAAATGGCTAAAAATCACAAAAATTTAAAAAAATTTTCATGTACATAAACCTCTTTTATCCTTGCACATACATAGCTAGTGTATAAAGTATTTTTGTAAAAATGATTTCAAAAATCTTTTGTGTAAAGTTTGTGTAAGTATTTTGTATCAAAATTATGTATGTAGTACAAAATTTTTCCAAAATGTTTTGAAAATCAAAAGTTTGCAAATATCTTGTGTAAATGTTTGTAAATATCATTTTGCAAAACTTGCACCTCATGCATCATTCAATAATGATTTCAAAACATTTTTCAAAAATTTTGCATGATTGTAAAATATGTGTAAATAGCATCTTGTGTAAATATATGTATAGAGTTTTTCTTGGATGAGAGTTTACATTTAAACTAAGCCTGGAATTAAATTGAGAAATGGAGCTTGAATAAGATCTTAATCCACTTAACTTTAAGAGGAACCTTATAGGACTTAGGGTTAAGGCTTTTCAGGTCCATAAGGACTTAATTCTTTGAGTCCACTAGGCTATGAGCATATGTCATCTTGATGAGCCTAAGTAGAGCACTTAACAACACACGCATGACTCTTAGAGACAATGGCTTGACTTGCACCTGCACTTACACATGGCTCTCCATGGATGAGGTGGTGAGGAGGCAGTTTCCTTTGGCTTGGGGTAGCATATGAGGGTAGTACTTTTAGGCGGAACCTCTCTTCTTCTTATAGTGAAGGAAGTGCACCTCAACTTGGTCTAGTGGTGTTGAAAGCTAAAGACAGAAGCCGTGGGTTGCAATAAAGCTTCAAAAGAGGGATAGTCTACTGGCTCAAGGGGAAAATTTCTTATATGCTGCACCATGTAGATACGTTGTACAGAAGTTCTTGAAAAAAAAAATATGCAAAAATGCAAAAAGAACTCCAAAAAAAGTGGTGGGTCGGATTGAAAATTTAATAACCCCACCGGAGTGTACATAGTCAAATAAAGCAAAAGCTTATGGTATCAATGTTACATCTCATGAAGCTTGCAGCGGGAGACTTAGCTACACTGGCTAAGCTTCCAAAACTCTATACTTCTACCCCCTCTTCTTGAGCCGGTTGCACTTGAACTTAGAAGGGAATACCCCGCTTCTCGAGGAAAGAGTTGCTAGACCGAGGCATTAGAGTTACCAGGTTGAGGGAGGTTGTTTCTTTGTTACTTCTGAGGTGGGGAGCCACATATCACTTACACCGCACGGAAAGATTCATGGTCATTAGAGTTTGTGTATGTAGACTTGTTCTGATCTGGTTTATTGAGGAGTCTTGCCCATAGATTGGTGGAACTTGGAGGCTGTTGAGTTTTAAGCTTAAGTCTAAGTAAGGTTCCGACACATTAATAATCCAAAGATCTGATCGAGCTCTATATTTCAATTTAATGAAGGAAAGTTTAATAAATCAACCTTGATCCATGTACATCCTCTTTTTCTTTTTCTTTTTCTTTCTTTTTCACTTCTTTTTCAAATAAGTGTTTGCTAAGGGACTAGCAAAGTTAAGCATAGGGGGGTGATGAATACCCATTCATCACTCTTTATTCTTATATTTTAGCTACAAAAACCTTTGCAAATACATGTAGATATGTGTAAATACAAATAATTACCAAAAGCATGCATTGTGTAAAAACCTGTAATTAGCATGTTTTTGTGCAAAAATAAAAGAATAAAGAGTAAAAAGAAAAAGAGGGAAATATTTAGAATAAATATTGAGCAACTTGACCCAAGGGAGGGCTCAGCATGGGCCTGACCGCATAAAAGACAAAGTAGAGGGAGATAGGAGCTCATGTGTATATACTTCTGTAAATAAATAAAATTATATTTTCCTTACCCAAAAATATGCTTGTACATATTCTGTGTATATTTAGAAACTATTAAAAACAAAATAAAAAATTTTAAACAATCAAAAATTCAAAAATGCCCTTTCACCATGTGTATAGACCATCATCCCTTATTTATTTAACCCTAAAAAAATAAATGTACTTATTTTCTAAACTTTTTGTAAATATTCTATGTTACATTTTGTAAATAAAATAAATAAAAAGAAACAAAACAAAAATCAAATAAGAATTACAAAATTAAAAATACAAAAATACAGTGTATATACCATGTATATAAATGTATATAACTATTTATTTAACCTATGAATATAAATAATTAAAATAAAATAAAAATACCATGTTGTTCTTCATTTCATGATGTAAATAAATAAAATATAAAATGGGCATAAAAATACATAAAAATAACAAATAAAAAAATCAAAAATTGAAATCTATATAGTGTACATATACCTATATATATAGCTACCCTATTTTTATTTCCAAAAATTAATTAAAAATCACCAAAAAATAGAAAAAAATAAAAGAAAAATATTTCATGTTTTGAGTTTTTCTTAATTCGGCCTTTTTCTACCTTAAATTAAATAAACAAAAAAATAAAAACGTGGCAGCCCCTGATTGGTCCACGGGGGATTGTTGACCCCGGTCAACTCCCCCGCGGACTCCTTCCTTTTCTGGAAGATGTGCGCCGCCCCGCCTTCGCCGATTTTTCCACGCGTCTCCAGCCTGTCTCCCACGCAAACCCCGTGCCCGGATTCTTCGCCGATCATCCGTCTTCCCCGCCAGATCTTTCGCCATGAAATCCACGCCTTCCATCGCTGCATCCACTCAACCCTAATCGACCCTGTCTCCATATATATCCCGACCTCCGCCGCCTCCGCGCCTCATCTTTGGCTCCCTGCCTTCACTCCCGTGACCTCCATCGTAACCACCGAGGTGACAGCTCGCGTTGGCCCTTGTTGCAGTGAGGAGGAGGTGGCCGGCCATTGATCCGGCAGCTTCGCGCCGCCGTTGCTCCGCCGCTTGCAGGAGCTCGAGCCTCAGGCCTTGACGCCCTTCGAGGCTACGACCGGGAGTTAGCCACACTCCAGCACAGTCTTCCGCTTCGCCCAGGTAATCTTTTCGCCCTTCCATTTCGCCTAATTTTGGATTTCGCCCAAATCGACCGTCCGACGTGCTTCCCTGATTCCGGCCATCTCGCTCAATATCTCGATCATCGGAGCACCCTATCACCTTCGCCACTTTCTCACGCACATTCTTCGCACTTTCACTCAACCCAGCTCGCCCCGGAGCTGGGAGTCGAGCTCCATCACCCGTCGCTCGCCGGAGCTCCTTCGCCCCGACCCACCAGCCACCGTCACTTCGCTTTCTTGGGTCGAGGCACTTTGCCCTCGACCCGCGAAGCTTTCTGTTTGCTTTGCAGGTCCAAAGGGAGGCGTTTGAGCCCCCCTTACATTCCAGCCAGAAGCTTCGCGCCGCCAGCCTCGCCGGAGCCCCTCCAGGGCTCGGCTGGGCTATCGGACAATACCATCAGCTGCGGGGCTTCACCGCGGACCCGTTCCGATCATCAGGAGTAGCTGAGGAGGAGTGCAGCTCACGCAGGAGGCCGGTGAAGTTCGCCGGCGTCGAGTTCTTCCATCATCCTCCAGAACCATCCGATGACGCCTCCGCTCCAGTTTTGATCTCAGCCATCCATTCCTCGAGGAGCAGCAGCCGTCGATCTATCTGAGGAGCTCATCCGGACCGTTGCAGCAGAGGAGAGAGGCACCGGAGCCCAGCACCGTGAGATCTTCCACGTGTCCTCGCCTCCACCGTCGATCGAGCCCAAGAGACACCGAAGAAGAGCGCCCGCCGTCCCGAGCCGTTGGATCCACCACGTGGCGCGCATCTGGCCGTCGACGAATAAAGGGGTAAATTACTTAGGCCCCCCTCTTAGTTTGTCTTTTTCGTCCTAGTCCTGTAAATATTTTTAGAACTTTATTTACGTAGGTAAATTGCATGATGGACCTTGTGCTTAGTTTTATTTGCATGTATGCCCCTGTGTGTATGTGACCACGTGCTTCGTCACGTGTTTAGTTGGGCTTTTTACATCTTTTATCCTGTAGATCTGGGTTGTTATGAAATGAAGAAATATTTTATGGTATTTGCAGTTGTGCCCCTGTGAGCGTTTTTAGTGGACATGTGCGGATTTTAGTGGGCTTTTTGCACCCGTACCCTCGGACTTTTTGGTACCAGTTACCAAAAGGTCCCAGGAGTGGGTTTTTATTACAAAGAGGCCCCTGAGTGCCCCAGCCACGCGCCACGCGTGTGACTTGCTGGGTATTTTGCACCTGGGCCCCCAGATCCTCGGGTATTTGCACTTACGTCCCTGTGCACTGTGCCCCCTTTTCATTTTTGAATAAAATATCAAATTACCTCCAAATTCCATGAGATTTTTGACACATGGCTCCTGCCATGGTGTAGGAATTTTAGGGATTTTTGAGGACATTTTTGATTCCATTTAGTATTTTTAAAAATTCAAAAACCTTGCCTTTTAGCTACTGTCTAGATATAAAAATACCAAAAAATTATAAAATCACCTCCAAAAATTCTAAAAAAAAATAGCTACTGTTTCTTGCTTGCTGTTTGATTTTCGAGCCAAGTTTGGCTATTTTCCATTGAGTAAAAACCCTAAAAATTGAAAA